>JABUQX010106638.1:0-10000 GCA_015478945.1 Trachelipus rathkii | reverse complement strand
AACCCAAAAATATTGGGACTTACCTATGACACTCATACGACGTTCTCCCCCCACCAAATCACTTCCCTCAACCCAACGAAAACTAAACACCCTCGAATCCTTTCCCATTACAACTTCAGCGATAGAAACACACACTCCTGCCACTACCTATAAACAACTTCAAAACAAATCTAAACTATGCCTCGCAGCATGGTTCCCAGCACTCTCAAAGTCGAACACAAATAAATTACATCTCTCAAAATACAGCCCTCAAAATTATCACAGGTTGCACTAAAGCCACCCCAATCCAACATTACAAGACGAAACCTCCATCCTCCCATCTCCACACCTGGAGATGGTGGGGATCAATTCTATCGAAAACCGGCAATCAACTCACCCTTGTCACCGATTCTCAATCCCCCTCGACAAGACCAAATCCCCCTTCTTCACCAGCTCAATCTATTACAACACTTACAACAAAATTCCTCCCCCCCCTCCCAATTGGTCATGGATTACACATATCCGACTCATCTAACCAACACATACCTAAAAAACCGCCCAAATATTATTAAACATCCCCTCCCCAAAACTATCCCCTAGGTCCTATTCTTGTCCAGAAGGGGCCAAATGGACCTCGCCCGGGCAGATCAGGTCATCACCCAAAACTCATGCAATATAAATATAGATTGAAACTAGACAATGTTACCACTCCGACTTGCACCAGATGTCACAATTTAAAGATACAATAGAGCACCTCCTTCTGGGGGTGCTCTGCTCACACCCCCCACGCCGACTTCTCTATATCTTCTCTCCTCGACCTGGAATCGCCCAGCGGCGACGGCCGACTTCCTGGAAAGAGTCTTGGCCCTCAATTAAAATTGGACCAGGGACAGAAGTATGTATAATATATCTTATGTATGTATGTATGTATATATATATATATATATATTTATATTTATATATATATATATATATATATATATATATATATATACATATATATATATATATATATATATTTTTATACATATATTTATATACTATATATATATATATGCTATATATATATATATATTACTAACACACACACACCCAGGGAGGGTCAAGACCCTGTCAGTGGAATACAGCACTCTTCTGAATCTTCCTCTATCTTCCAAAACTCCATCTTCCCTCAACTCCTGCATCGACGGCAATCCATGTCTTCTCAATTGGTCCTCCACCGATCTTACCCATCTCTTCTTAGGTCATCCTCTTGATCTCGTTTCTTCAGTCTCTACTCCCATATCTTCTGGGATACTCTTCCCTCTTGCATTCTCTCAGATGTCCCCACCACCTCAATCTGGCTGCATCCATCTTATTCAATATAGCATTCACTCCAACCTCTTCTCTTATTCTTCGTTTCTTTGTCTGTCTCCTTTAGTCTTTCCCACTATCACTCTCAAAACATTCATCTCCGTCGACTGTATTCTACTATCCTTTCTTGTGGTCGTGTCCATGTCTCTGCTCCATTTAGTAAAATCTGTTAACACACCTTCAAATATCACCCTTTTCACCTCCACACTCATTTGTCTATCTTTCAGTATGGGATACACTGCTCTTACTGCTCCCCATACAGAGCTACTTGTGATCTCTTGCACATTTCCTCCCTCTCTTCCAAATAGTCCACCCCAACTACTTACATTTCTCCACCATCTTTATCTCGGTCCCCTCCAACTCTATTCTCAACTCTCTCCCTGCTTCTTCTCTACTACCTTCATGATCTCCGTCTTTTCTGTGTGTATAGTCAAGCCGGCCTCAGCCTGTTGGCAAAACTTGTCACTACCTCTCTCAACCTGTCTCCCCTCTTCGCTCCAGCACGCTAAGTCATCCAACATAAGCCAAAATATCGCCGTCCAAATCTCAGTATCTTCTCACCTTCTTTATCACTACATCCAGATAGGATACAAACAAAATTGACAACACGCCCCTTGTAACCTTTTTTCTCACCTTGAACCATTCCTTATTCTCATATTCTGTTCTTACATTACATTTACTATTCCTGTACAAACTCTCAAGAGCTCCTCTCAACTTTCTACCCACTGCATATTCTCTCTCCAACACTCTCCACAGTCTCTCTCTAGACACTGAATCGAAAGCTTTCAGATCTATGAAAGCTATACATGCTCGTTTGTTAAATTCCCATACATTTTTCAACGTAATTCTCAGAGCGAACAAAGAGATCCCGTCGTGCTTCTGGTGCTTTCTATATCCAGTGCTGCTCTTCCCCACCAGCCTTGAAAAATACTACTATTCTCAACCTTTTTTCTAAAATTCTCTCAAATGTTTTTGCCAGATGGCTCAAAAAGGAAATTACCCTGTAGTTTTACAGTCACCTGTGTCTCCTTTTCCATTATATATTGGCACTATAATTGACTTTCCTCATCCTTCTGGTACATCAGTCTCGTTTCAACACCTATTAAACAGTTTCAAAATTACTTCTATATTCTCTCCTCCCTCTTTTATCAATTCTATGGGTATCCCATCTTTCCCCGGTACCTTACCGTTCTTCATTTCTTTCAGAGCCACCTCTAATTCTTTCATACTGATCTCTTCTCCCTTCCTCACCTTCCTCTCCCTCTACCATCGCTTCTCCCTCCTCCTCTCCCTGTTCATTCACATTTAGCAGTTCACTGAAGTGCTCCGTCCATCTCCTGTTTGTGTCTTCTGATTTCACCAAAACTTCTCCTGCTTATCCTTGATGTTGCACACTTTCCCCTTTGATCCTCTATATGTTTTTGCCAGTCTAAAATTTTCTTCCTTTCTGCTCTCCCATCTTCCACCTCTTTCTCTTTGCAGCCTCTTCTTTTACTCTTATTTTTACTCTCTCTGCCTCATTTCTTGCTTCAACATACTGAGCCCCTTGTTTGTACAGTTCTTTTTTTCAGCCACCTTCTCATCAATACCGTTTCCTCTTTATTGCCTCCACCACTTCTTCAGTAGACCACTTCGTGTGTATCTTTTCTTTGTTCCTCCTACCCATCTTTTGCCTTATTGTCTCCTCTGCTACCTTTCTTATCGTTTTTATTGTATCTCCTCCATCTCTCCTACTCCTTCTAATTGTTCTAAGTCCTCACTTATTTTTCTAATATATATCTCTTTTCTTGTCACACTCCTTCAGTGATTCCACTTTAATCACATTTCTCTTTTTCTTTACCCTGCAGCTTTTCTGCCTTCAACACGGGTCCGTCGCAACAATCTATGATCTGAATCCATTGTTACTCAGGTATTACTTTAACATTCCTTATTATCCTACTATCAGACGATATTATATAGTCTATAATAGATCTTTGATCAAATTCTCCCTGTGATGTTGTTCCATCTATACCTTGAACCTATGTGAGGTCAATATTCCTATCTCACTCTCCATGCTGTCCTACCATTGTCTCCACCCAGTCTCTTCTCCTTCCAACTATCGCATTGAAATCTCCAATCAGCAGCAATACATCTCCTCTCTTCTTCCATCCTCCATCTTCTACTCCAACATTTCCATGAACTGTCTTTCCTCTTCAGATTGTCCCATGTGGCTGTGAATATACCTGAAGATAAGTGGTGTCTTTATGATCTTAATCTTACAAGTCTTTCGTGTATGACTTCTATAGTCTGAATGAAAGGGGACTCCTACTATGAAACCCACTCCATGCTTCCTGATTCCCTCATCTTTTTATATCAATACATATCCTCCTCCCATATCTCTTCCTCTCTCTTCTCCCCTCATTCGCATCTCCGCCATTCCCATCACGTCTATCCTCCTCTCTCTCATCATCTCCAGAACCTCCTCCTCCTTTCCACCATACGTCGCAATATTAAGAGTGGCGCATCTAATTTTAAAAACATTATTCGAGTTCCTGGTCCAAAATCTTTTCCGGGGTCTGTTACCTAAAGGTCTGTCTTCTTCCGAGGCTGGTCCTTGAGTATTGCAAGCAATTTCATTACAGGCAGTGGCTTGCTAGGCCTATCCTGCCCTATGTTCATGGGAAGAGTAGAATGGCAGGGGAGGGTTCCCATCCTCGAGAGCCATGCGAAGATAATCTTCATACTGACAAACTACGTTGAAACCTTCACATCTAGGCCAGAAAATACTTGTAGCGCTTCTTTATTTTTAACTTGAAATTATATTTTTATTCATTTTTCAAAAGGAACTGGTTGAATAATTATGCCGCTCCTCACCTAACTTAGTTCGGATACCAACATATTTGTTAAATTATTAAAAAGAACTGGATTAAATTATTAAATTATTGAAAAGAACTAGATTAAAAATTTTGTTGCTCCTCCTCTAAAACTTAGTTAAAATATCAATTTAATTTTGTTTAGTAATCTGATTTTAATTTATATTTTTGATTTAATAAAAATCTTTAAATTTTCACGTAGATTTTCACAAATTTAGCTAGTTTCTTCCAAATAATAAACTGACCTCAATACATGCTGCTCATCTTCTTAACCAGATCTTCTCTTTTCTTCTTTTTTCTTTTCCCAGCTGTTTTTAATTCGTCCAACTCCGACGACAGTCAGTTATAATTATATATATATATATATATATATATATATATATATATATATATATATATATATATATATATATATATTATATATATATATATATATATATATATATATATATATATATATATATATATTATAATATTTTTTAAAACTTTTTTAAGAAAGATAATTTTTTAGCTTGTCATATAAATATAAAATTTTATAATTAAATATATATATATATATATATATATATATATATATATATATATATATATATATATATATATATATATATATATAATATATATAATATTTATATATATATATATATATATATAACAACACCTGGTTGATGCAAAATACATGTTAAGGTTTTTAAGACTATTTTTACAAAGGATTTAAACAAAGTTTAAAATTTTAGAAAAATGTAGAAAATAGTAAAAAAATATATTTTAAAGGAAAAGGTAAAGCTTATGTTTTAAAACTGGTCGAAATATAATAATAATAATAATAATAATAATAATAATAATAATAATAATAATAATAATAATAATAATAATAATAATAATAATAATAATAATAATAATAATAATAATATGCTATAATAATAATAATAATAATAAATTATATCAATTTTCATAATTAGTTTTTAATTATTTAAGTTTAATAATAGAAATAAAAATATAATGATAATTTAAAAATGAAAATAAATATTATAAATAATAGGCACTGTTCTTTCGTTTGAAGGTTTGAAGTAAATTAAATTTTTTTAAAGAGAGAGAGAGAGAGAGAGAGAGAGAGAGAGAGAGAGAGAGAGAGAGAGAGAGAGATCTATTGTACAATACATTATTCATATTAGAAGTAAATTAAAAAACGTCTTGTTTCTTATTTACGATATATTAAATTTTATTAATATATATATAATTTATTGCCCCTGTGCCCTCTTATTTGTGGGTCCATATCATCTCCATAAACTTGGCCACCATATCACCAAGATTCAAAATTCCGTTCTTGTCGAATTTCTGATCATTCAACATGAAAAAAGGTTTTGCTCTAACCATTGGCAGGATATACTGCCAGATGGAACAGTATTTCTAATCTAGTATTCAACTTTCAAATTAACTAAACAAATTTATATAATAACTTACCTTTTTACTATAAATATTACTAGGCATTTCTACTTTATTATTACAAGTATAATTAATCAAAAAGTATGTTAAATTTAAGAAACTTTAGTAATTGTATTTTTCAGACTCTGCAAAGAAATACTTATGCCCTTCTCCATCTAGTGTGTTCAGTGAGTGGATGTTCTGACAACATCTACCGCACATAAAAGAAATAGTTCACCTGAAAAGGCGGATACTTTCCCAATTGTGCATTATAATTTATGATTCTTCAACTTGAAAATTAATTTTGTAATTTGACGGTAATTAACAATGAGTTATGATTAAGAATCATTTGTTTTAATATTAAATATTTAAAACTATAACGTTTATAAATCTCTTTATGTTAAACTCAGAAAATTGTAGAAATTTATAAATTTGCTCTATTATTTTACTAGCATTGATTTATTTAGGAAGTAGATATAATTATACGTGGTACAAAGCTTAAATTTAGAGAATTTTTCTGTTTACCTATCCTTTTGGCACATGGTTCTAATTATAACAACTAATTTAATATTATCTGGCAAATGGCCGAAATTATACTCTAACTACTATCCATTCCCTTTTCATGTCTAAGATTTAATTACATGACTTATGCAACTTTTATTTAGGTCTTTTTTCTCTATATCCAACTAATTTGACCTCACATATTGCCATGCCCAATTCATGTGAAGTTCACTGATATATGAGGTCAGAGGTGGTTGAACACCTCTGAAAAGTTCTAATCTCTTTACTAAAAACTCTTATCAAAATCAGTTTGTTCAATAACCTGAATATTGCTCTTTGTGCAATAACAGTCTTTTACAGATATTTGCAGTTTATTTATTTTACAAGGCTACCCTTTTAATACTAAATATGTATGAAAGTCTTTGGAGGTGCTGAATAGTTTTGAAAAGTGCTTTGAAAGACCAAATATCAACACAACATAGACCTTTCTGATTCTCTTTAGGCTTACTTGATCTCTTCTATTTGAATTATTTTAGGTAAGTATCAGGTACTCTTGAGTTCTACAGCATTCTTGTCAGAACATAATAAACCATCAATTGAGATTACACCTGGCTTTATGGGACAGTTATTTAATAGATCAAAAATGTGTGAAGTTTGTATCGTTTTAACATTCATATGGCTGAAACATTTTATAGTAGCCTTGCACATATATATACCATATGCGCCATGCCATATACTGCGCACCATATGCTATCGCCTGCACACCTACTACTATACCTGCTACTATCATACTATATACTCTATATACCTTTATATACTATACCTATATACCTGCATATATATACACATATACTATATATATATATCTACACCTACCATATACTCTCTCTCTATATATATGGTGGCTGATTCTTTGCCAGTAAAGGTGCTGTTGGCCGAAAGCAGAAATTTCAATGAATAATAGACCTTAATCAAATCAAAGTTTCAAAGCTAACATTTGGACCATGACATCAGAGGTGCATGCTGCAGGTAAGAAGGTGTTAAGTATACCTGCCTGTGCCTGCCTGCCACCACCTTTACCTATACTGCACCGCCTGCCACCACTATATACTCTCTTCTACCTGCTATATATACCATATACCTGCACCTGCCTACCTCTGCTATTGCAGGATAATTCATTCTTTTTGAAGCTTATTAACAAATATTATTAAAATCGTTAATATGCAGTTTGACAGTTAAGGTGGTTAAATCATGAAGATGGATGGGCGATGTGCTGGTGTCTTTCTTGGGTTATTGTTTGGTTTGGATGAAAGACAATTCTCTGGTTATGTTGTGACTTTGGGTTGTTTAAAACTGGAGGCCCAGGCAGGAGGAGAGGGAGGAGAGAAGAAGGAGGGAGAGTTGTAGTGTTTAGTGAAAATAAATAGTGAGTAATTTGATAAATATTATTAAAATATTGGATACAAATTAAAGTCAAAATTTGTTTGAGGTGAAAAAGATTATTTCAGTAGGTTGAGACTATTGCAATCAACCATTGACCTAAAAATGAATATGTTTAAATGTTCATTAAAAATGAGATTGGTGTGGAGTTGTTTAATTGTGAGATAAGCAAAGAGTATGCAATCTTCTATATAATCTTAGAATATCTTGCCACAAATTCAGAATAAAAATGGAGAGATTAATGGGTTAAAGGCTGGCATGGAAAAGACCTGTATATATACCTGTACCTACTACACCACCTGCTGTACCACCTACCTACCTACTATACCTACCTACCTGCCTGCATATATATATATACTATGAACGACAAATAATTCTTACTGACAATGACTCTTCACTTTGTTTTAACTCTATATTTAGTTGACTTATACTAATGGCATATTTATGATCAGAAACAGTGGTTTTGTGAGATTTTATTGAATCACTATTTAAACTAGTATCTTTCATATAATAAATGTAACATATTATTGGTTAAACCCTCTAATTATAATCTTTATATAACAGAAGAATTAATGAATTTTCTAAAATTGAATAATAATAATAATTTGAAAAAATAATATTCTTATTTTTATTATTACAAAAAAATCTTCTTAATCTTTATTTATGAACTCATTATCTTCATAATTATTTTCACAAATTTTGTTGTTTTGAATACATAGAAACCTTTGGATGGTGAAAACGTATTTACTGTTTGAATGAGGAGGAGGTATTTGTTTTAGCCCTGACCTAACATAGAAACACATTCTTAGGAGCAGAACCTCAAACAAATGAGACATTAATTCCCACCAAAGGACTAAAAATTACCTCATTTATTGTTGTTACAGTCATTTGGAAATATTTATTGATATTGTATCTTACACACTATTTTGTTTGTTACACATACATTGCATACATATACATATACCATATATACATACCACTCTATACACACCTACCTCTCTCTCTATATATATATATATATATATATATATATATATATATATACCTTCTATATATATATACTATTTCTATAATTTTATATATATATATATATATATATATACACCATATATATATATATATATATATATATATATACCTCTATATATTCTTTATAAGACTCTTATATATTAGTTACTAACAGGGCTTTTGGGTTTCATTTTGTGTATTTATTAACTCTTTCAGATTACATAAACTTTATAACATATCGTTCTTACCACATATGTATATATATATATATATATACATATATATATTTTCTCACCTACTACTATATATATATATATATATTGTATACCTGCCAGTACTCTGCCTGCCTGTACCTGCACCTGCACCTGCTATATACACTGCCTGCACCATATACCATACCACTGTCTGTGCTACCCCTATACCTGTTCTCCTCTTTACCTGCCTCTATCTCTACATACACATATACTCTACCTGCCTCTACCTAGACAGATATGGTAGGTGAGATGGCTGGTTCTTTTCCTCACTACAACAATTCTAGTGACAATTTAACAACTTTAATGACCATCTATCGCATTTCTTTGTTTCAGTGTAAACAGGAGTTTTGCAGCTTTTAATTACTAATCTTTTCTGAAGACCTGAACCAAATCTTGTGTGCACTTGTAACATTTGTGTGCTTGAAATGAACAAATATCCTCTTTATTGTTTTGCAGATTCTTATTAAACTCTTTAGATGTGAAACTCTCTTTGAACAATTCATTTATACATCATTATCTTGATACATTGTTTATAGCAATCTTGCTAATTACTTATCAGGATGTGAGACATCATGAGATCTGGGATATGAATCCTCTTTTGGTTCAATAGGCCTAAACGAGGGACGTGATACATTAAAAACACACTTGGACATGTGTTAATAGTTTCTCTCTTTTTCTAGGCTACCATCTCTCTTCCATTTATGATTATATTTTATTTTCTTAGGATCTTGTGTGCTATTATCAGAAGTATTATAAATTTATATTTCAAAATCAGTAGGGTAGTTCTGTACATTATAAGTCTTTTTCATTTCCTATATTGGCTGAAATTAATCTCATGACAGAAGTTCAGTTCATCAGTGACATTTTCAATATCAGGTTACCATCAAATACTATTGTTTTGATGTCTCTCTTGTATAAGCAGATCTTTCTCTTGAATCTTCCCATCCATTTTAGTAAAGACAGCAGGTAAGATTGGAAAAATATATCAAATAGTTGTTTTCAGATCTGAATTAAATTTTTGCATGCCAGTGTGAAATTTGTAGTACTGATGAA
This sequence comes from Trachelipus rathkii, assembly GCA_015478945.1. Classification (NCBI taxonomy): domain Eukaryota; kingdom Metazoa; phylum Arthropoda; class Malacostraca; order Isopoda; family Trachelipodidae; genus Trachelipus; species Trachelipus rathkii. The sequence continues at coordinate 135 of JABUQX010106638.1, read as the reverse complement.
AGAATTTTATAATCAAAGGCACATGCATAGGTTTCACTCTGCTCTACTTATGTATCTTGATAATTTATGGTTTTATTGCTTTTGCTTTATGACTAACTAAATGTGTGTAATAGCAGCAACAATAACCAGCAGCAA
>JABUQX010106637.1:17500-27239 GCA_015478945.1 Trachelipus rathkii | reverse complement strand
TTGAAAATTCGTTTTTGACAAAGTTTATGCCCATCACTTCGTGTTACACGTTAAAGTCATATCTAAAGCAATTGCTGTATCGATATTATCAAAATTTATAAAGTAGGCTATTTTGAAAAACTTCGTATTAATTTCCTCTCAATCTTTTGTCTCTAAAGAATGGATATCTTACTAAGATTCACTGTAGTGGTCGTTGACCGTATGATGTACCTCCTCTCAATTTCTGGTATTAATTTTGGCTTGCCCATCTTTTGAATTCTATCAATTTTTTATGTCATTTTTGAGGTTTATGGCTTCCGAAAACTTGCCACTGCGTATTCCAGGATTTGAGTCTAACTAATGTTTTATAGGGAGAAGTATTATATTTTTTAGATTTATTTATCGAAGTTCTGGTAATTAAGCCTAGAGCTTATTTGCTTTCTTGAACAGCTTTCAGCACATTGTTGCTTTGCAATTTTTTAAATCTTTATTAATTAATTACCCCTAGATCCATTTCTTCATGACAACTTTATAACCGAGTCATCTATTATATTATGTAATCATATTCGTTGTTCCTATTCCCAAAAGGTAAAACCTTACATTTATCGATATTAAATTTCATTTGCCATGTTTTTTTGACCAATTTACAATCCTATTCAAATCGCTCTGGAGTGATTGATAATCTTTCTCACAATTTATGCGATTTCCAAGTTTCGTGTCATCAGCAAATTTCGAGATATTGCTTAAAATATCATCATCTACGTCATATATATAATATATATATATAATAAACAGTATTGGACCCAGGACAAATCCTTGGGGTACATCACTGATAACATCAGCTCATTCTGAGCACTGAAGAAAAAAAAGAAAAAGTTGTTGTCGGTCCAATAACCAATTTTTAATGCCAATTTAAAAGATTTCCTAGAATACCGTAGCTCTTAGTTTTGCAATAATCTTTAATGAGGACGGTATTCGAATGCCTTTGAAAATCAAAATAGAATGACATCAAAAAGATTTTGTAATTAGCATTACATCGTTAATAACCACATAAAAAAAAAAAATTTTTTTCTAAGTTTAAAAAATTTTTTGGTTAAAGGGGGCCCATGATCTATTCTTCTAAAACCTGTGATTTGAAATTCTTGAGACAATCAAGATCTTCAAGAAAGTGAACTAATCTACTAATTTAGAATTGCTTCAAGAAGAAGCAAGAAAAAAAAAAAAAAGAAGAAAGAAGAAGGAAGAAGAAGAAGGAAGAAGGAAAGAAAGAAGAAGAAGAAAGAAGAAGAAGAAGAAGAAGAGAAGGTAAGAGGAAGAAGAAGAAGAAGAACGAAGAAGAAGAAGAAAGAAAGAAGAAGAAGAGAGAGAACTAAGAAGAAGGGAGAATGAAGGAGAAGAGAATGAAGAAGAAGAGAATGAAGAAGAAGAGAAAGAAGAAGAAGAAGAAGAGAAAGAAGAAGAGAAAGAAGAAAGAAGAAGAGAGAAAGAAGAAGAAGAAGACCGAAGAAGAAGAAAGAAGAAAGAAGAAGAGAAAGAAGAGAAGAATGAGAAAAGAAGAAGAAGGAAGAAGAAAGATGAAAGAAGAAGAAGAAGAAAGAAAGAGAAAGAGAAGAAGAAGAAGAAGAAGAAGAAGAAGTAAGAAGAAAGAAGAAGAAGAATAAGAAGAAGAAGAAGGAAGAAGAAGAAGAAGAACACCGACTAGCCAAAGACTTTACAGTCCACTCAAGTCTATTCTGTTTAGTATTTATTGCTTATTTAATTGTTGCATTTTCTTCTTTTAATTAAAAAAAAAACTGTTATTGGCAACCTTTTCGCACTATTGAATTGTACTATTTCTATGTAAAACATATGAGGTCTGTTCACTTAGAGCAGATCTGCTTCTAAGCAACAAACATCATGTATGTAAGTATTTTTGTTTATTTATTGTGTTGTAATCGATTTGATCGATTAGATCACCGTTTTAGAACAGATATGTTCTACGGTGAACATCAACCTATTACTTTCCTACTCAGTGTAATCGATTAGATCAACGTCTTAGAACAGATATGTTCTATTCGGTGAACATGAAAGCCATCTACCTACGGCCATTCAGCGTGATCGATTAGATCAGTCTTAGAATAGATATGTTCTATGCGGTAATCATCAAAGCTACTTACTACAGTTATTAATTACAGTTATTTGTAACAGATGTTCTATGCGGTGAACATCAAAGCTATTTATTACAGGTTAAGTGCGATCGGTGATATCACCATGCTAGAACGGACAGTTTGCAAGCAATGAACATCAAAGCTAATACAAGCCGTAATTCTTTTTTTTACGATGTAGTTAAAACATTTTCTAAATGATTTCAATTTTTTTAGTTTGATTTTGCCATATTCAGGATAATACTAATTCTTGTATTTAAATAAAGTAAAATAGAGTTGAATTGACGTTCACAGACCAATATCCTTAAAGTGTTTATCTAACTTTTTCTTGAATGAATCCGCTGTTCACTATTTCATAAGAAACACTATTCCACTTCTCGATTACATCGTAAGTCAAGAAATTCTTTGTTTGAAAAATTCATGACAAAGTTTACGCCCATTAGTTCGTGTTACATCATTAAAATTATATCTGAAAAATTGCCTGTAATCAATATTGTCAAATTTATTTAGTATTTTGAAAACTTCTATTAATTTTCCTCTCAATTTTCTTGTCTCTAAAGAATGGATATCTAATTCACGTTGTCGTTGCTCGTATGATTTACCTTTAAATTCAGGGATTAATTTAGTTGCCCTTCTTTAAATTCTTTCAATTTTTTCTGTGCCTTTTTTGAGGTATGGATTCCAAACTGCACTGCGTTATTCCAGATTGAGGTCTAACTAATTGTTTCATTAGAAGGGAAGTATTATATTTTAGATTTATATTTGAAGTTTCTGGCAATAAATCCTAGAGCTTTATTGCTTTTTAACAGCTTCAGCACATTGTTTCGCAAACTTTAAATCCTTATTAGTTAAACTCCTAGATCATTTCCTCACTGACAACTTGATATTGTGTCATCCATTTGTAATCAGTATTCAATTGTTCGCTACTCTCAAAAAATGTATAATCTTTACATATTATCGGTATTAAATTTCATTTCCCATGTTTTTGACCAATTTACAATCTTTTTAAGTCGCTTTGGAGTAATTGATAATCTTTCTCACATATTATGCGATTTCCAAGTTTCGTATCATCCGCAAATTTCGAAATATTGCCTAAAATATTGTCATCTATGTCATTTACATATATAATGAACAGTATTGGACCCAGGACAGATCCTTGGGGTACACCACTAGTAACATTCGTCCAATCTGAGCATTCACCATTGATAACGACTCGTTGTTGTCGATCCAAAAGCCAATTTTTAATCCAATTTAAAAGTCTTTCTCGAATACCGTGAGCTCTAAGCTTTTCCAATAATCTTTGATGTGGGGAATGTATCAAATGCCTTTTGAAAGTCTAAGTAAATGACATCGAAGGATTTATAATTATCTACATCGTTAATAACCACATTAAAAAATTCTAACAAATTTGTTAAGCATGATCTATTTCTTCTAAAACCGTGTTGGGAATTCTTGAGCAATCCATGATCTTCAAGATGTGCAACTAACCTATTAGTTAGTATTGCTTCAAAAATTTTACCAACATTGGAAGTCAAGCTAATTAGTCTGTAGTTATTCGGAACCTTACGATCTCCTTTTTTGAATGGGAGTTATATTAGCAATTTTGAAATCATGAGGAACTATTCCTTCTTTTAAAGACTTATTGAAAAAGCATTGTCAAAGGTTTCACTAATATGTCTTTCAAATTTTTGAGATGCATTGGATAGTATCCATCTGGTCCAGGTGATTTATTTATTAATAGTTTATCAATCTGGAAAGCAACTTCCTCTTCTAGAATTTCAAATGTATCTAAAATGTTGTCTGCATGAAAATCCCTTATGTCTTTCATGCTAGGCAGGCTATCTAGATTCTCTTTCGTAAAAACTGTCGAGAAAAAATTATTTAAAATGTTTGCCATATCAGCACTGTTTGATTTTAAATTATCATTAATGTCCAGTAAAGGAAGAAGAAGAAGAAGAAGAAGAAGAAGAAGAAGAAGAAGAAGAAGAAGAAGAAGAAGAAGAAGAAAAAAAAAAAGAAGAAGAAGAAGAGAAGAAGAAGAAGAAGAAGAAGAAGAAGAAGAAGAAGAAGAAGAAGAAGAAGAAGAAGAAGAAGAAGAAGAAGAAGAAGAAGAAGAAGAAGAAGAAGAAGAAGAATTATTTTGGTAGTAATAAGAGCAATGTTTAATAATAAGAGAAATATTTAATAATAATCCCTCAGTAAGTAGTGGTAATATTAATAATATTATTTGCAATAATAATAATAATAATAATAATAATAATAATAATAATAATAATAATAATAATAATAATAATAATAATAATAATAATAATAATAAATAATAATAATAATAATAATAATAATAATAAAAATAATTAATAATAATAATAATAAAATAATAATAATAATAATAATAATAATAATAATAATAATATAATAATAATAATATAATAATAAAATAATAATAATAAAAATAATAATAATAATAATATAATAATAATAATAATAAATAATAATAATATTTAATAATAATAATAATGAATAATAATAAAAAATAATAAGAATAATAATAATAATAATAATAATAATAATGAATAATAATAATAATAATAATAATAATAATAATTAATAATTAATAATAATAATATAATAATAATAATTAATAATATAAAATATAATAATAATAATAAATAATAGTAATAATAATTATGGATAGCTAATAAGAAAAAAATTTAATAAAAAGAGAAATATTCATAATAAGGAAAATATTAAAAATATTTTGATCACATAATAATAATAATATATAATAATAATAAATAGTAATAATAATAATAATAATCAATAATAATAATAATAATAATAATAATACATAATATATAATATAATAATAATAATAATAATAATAATAATAATTAATAATAATAATAACAATAAAAATAATAATAATAATAATAATAATAATAATATAATAATAATAATAAATAATAATAATAATAAGAATAATTAATAATAATAAATAATAATAATAATAATAATAATAATAATAATTAAATAATAATACCTCATTCCTTGATGAAGAAATCTTCCTTATTTGTTCATATGGCTTTCGTATATCTTTCCGTAGATTCCAGTTTCAAACTAATCTGTCAGTTTGTTACTTAATGAGCCTCTCAAGGTGAAGCGCGTGTATAAATATGAATGATATATAGCTCTCATAATCTGTCGGTACAACATAACACACCACATTACAGGATATATATATATATATATATATAGATATATATATATATATATATATATATATATATATATATATATATATATATATATAATATAAATATAATATATATATATATTATATTATATAGTATATATATATATATATATAATATATTGATAAATATTTTTATTAATTTTAAAAGTTTAGATATTGCTGCGTGAATAAGAATATGGGAAAAGACTTTATACTCAACCTCAACAGTTTCTAGCACAAGCTTACACCTCATTCGCTCTTTATATTTATCTTTGCACTCCATTTCCATTCTAACAACAATGATCCAATTGCTTTAAATTCCGTATTCTGTATATTCTGTTATACCGAGTAAACTATCTCTTCCATATTTTAACCGTTGCATAAACATATTCTCTCATTCTTCGAAACAAATTTTTATCAGCGTCATTTAGCATTTCGTGGCTACTTATTACTGAAAACTTGGGGATTATCATATTTGTTTAGCATCATAATACTTCTTCAGAGATCTTATTGGGCTTTTCATATCTAATATCTTTTATATCCACTATTAACTACGGAAATTTTGGTTGGCATAAGAACAAAAAACAAAAGCAATTCAAATTAAAAAAAAAGTAAATAAAATATAGGTAATCATTTCAATCTCTTTATTCAGTTCTACGTACCTGTTCCTTAATCACATAAGAGTAATCAGTCATTGTGAAATTAATGCTGAAGATTTTACAGAATTGAGTAACAAATCCATCATTGCAGATGATTAATTTTCACCAAAATTTGTGATTCTCCGCAAAATCAAAATTAATGCTAGATAGAAATCCGAGCTTTTCTTCCAATTTTTATTGTGTCAAGTTTTAACATTAGAGGCAAGAAGAGTTCTTTTGCTTCCATCACCATAAGAGCAGCATCCAATTCTACGTAAATTTACTTTACAAAAAGTTTTAAAGTTTGAAAAAAAGTATATATAATATTGAATAAATATTTAAAAATATAAGTAATATGTTAAACTTAAATAAATTATCTTATTTAGAAAAGTTTATTCACCACTATTTAAAATCTCTCGCTTACGTTGCACCCCTAGATGTGAATAATTTTGAATGTCCTTTTAATGTTTTTATGAACATTCTTCCATCGTCACTTAAGCATACAAACAAATACGAATATGTTTAAAATAATCTTAAAAATCTACATAATTCAAATTACCGTAGGTTTGATTGGGCAAGTTTCTTCTGCAGTTTTCCATCCTCTTCGGAAGTGAGAATTGTCATAAAGGAGATTAATTCCCGGTATAGGCGTTCGTGATTTAGTAAATGATGTTAATAACCACTACTGACAGTAAAAAAAAGAACCAAATTTACGTTTGCTTCAAAGGTTGACACCTTGTCTAAGCATCCACTCCCAAAAATCTGTTGAATTCAACAAAGACAAAAGTTTTAAACTAAGGAATTAATCAAATTGACGTTTGAATTTATAAAATATTTTAGATTACTTGTTGAATTAGTAATTATATTACGGTATAATTATATATATATATATAAATATATATATATATATTATATATATATATATATATATATATATATATATAATATATATATATATATAGTAATTATATTATAATATATATATATATATATGCAAGGAGGTCCAAAATTTGATTATAAATCAACAAAACCTAATAGTGTATCGAAATAATATTGTTCTTATGTGCACTTTTGTTAAATGTAGACACTTTGTAATAAGATAGAGAAAGCTTGAGTATTCATTCCATGCAAAATCTCTAACTATAAAAACAAGGCATCATAATGTCCAAGGCTTCAATTAACCCAAAGCAATTATCTGATAAGTTTTTGAAATTATTCTAGGGATTTACGTTACAGAAGGCCGCTTGTTTAAGTCTGATTAGGCTACAATATTAGTAGGCATAGACAAGAATTACTTTTTTAAATCATTATATTTTATTTATAAGCCGCAGTAGCCTACTAAGTTAAAATAAAAATATTTATTTGGCAATTTTAATTTAAAAATAATTATGTTCCATTTTCCAATATTCATAATTAGGGAATTATTCTGGGCAAATCCACCAATGACCAACTTCTTAGTCAAACTAGCAATTCACGAATTTTCTTTACCTTTAAATGGAGACGACGGAAATGCTGGTTATGTCATGATCATTATGATTTAAATGATAAATTTTCAAAATGAAGTGCTGTGTTGAGCAATAAAATAAAAAAGTGAAGAAAGCATTAAATATAAGTTAATGTGTCTATAGAAATAAATTTGTAAATTATTACAGTCGAATCTCTTAAAATATTATGAACCTAATAACAAGAATATAAATATTGCAGAAGTTATCTTAAGAAAAAAAGTATAAACGTCTTTTGAAAATAATTTGGGAGACCTTCAGTATGAAAGAAGCGAAATGTTCATTTTTAGTCAATTGCATCGAATATTATAAAAAGGTTGTAGTTCTTACTAGATGTTTAAATGAATTCGGTTAAGAAAGTTCACTTGAAAGGTGCATCTCTTTACACAATAGGAACACATGGGCTTAATAAAATTATGGAGAATATAAACAGGTAACTATAAAAGTTCAAAAATCGTGCATGATCACCTAAACAAAAGAACCTAATTGAATGGGGTAAAATCTAGCAATTTTATTTAGAGATTATAGTGTCTTGTGAAATCGCTCTATCATGGTTCAAGGATTTTTACGTGGAAATGGATGTCAACAGAAATCTATATATATATATATATATATATAATTATATTAAGGAGAGAGCTAGCGGTGAAGCTTCACCCAAAGGGAAAGGAAGAGACGAGGAAAAGATATTAAATTGCTACGGTGACATATTTGGAAGAGTATGAAGGAATACAAAAGAGATTACAAATAGATTGAAAATATGACAGAACAGTGAGAGATGAAAACAAGTGATGCCCAATCAAAGGAGATAGGAATAAAGTGTAATAACGTAATCAACGAATGTTAAGTTATAACTCTTATCGGTTTATTTATGGGGGCACTTAGAGCCTGACCACAAGGGACGCATAATAGAAAACCAAATCACAGTAAAGATATTAAGAGCTCTACGGTGATACAAAACGAAATAATCAAAAAGTAAATAAGAGGGAAGGTCTATCATAAACAAAATAGATGCAGCTAGATAAGGTCGTGGAAACTCTTCGAAATAGTGCAGTGTGAAAGTGATTCGATTATGGAAAAGATAGCGATAGATAGATAGTAGATAGATAGATAGATAGATAAGATAGATAGATAGATAGATAGATAGATAGATAGATAGATAGATAGATAGATAGATAGATAGATAGATAGATAGATAGATAGATAGATAGATAGAGAAATTGAGAAAGAGAGAGACCTTTGGGAAAACCCCATAAAGAAGTGAAAGGATTCAGTGAAAGAATTCCATACAAACTTTCAAAAGCTTCTAATGCAAGAATTAAATTGAAGGGAAGGTTTTCAAAGTGTTAGATGTGTGAGTGTGAGTGTGCCGGGTGATTGTTGCAAATGAGTGTTAAGTTTAATTAAAATTATACAAACGACTGAAAGCCGAAATGTTAGAGATATTCTACCTTTAGCACCTTACACCTTCAAAATTAAATGAGAAACTTTGTTTTTCAGTGGCGTGATTTTATGATATAATTGTTAGGATTTTTAAAAATAGTAACTATAATTTAACGGAGATTATTGAAGGTATTAATATAAATAAAAATTATTCCAAGTGTCTTTTAAACTTAAAAGCTATCAAATTTGAGACTTACCAACCAAAAATAGATGAAGAGATAAATTTAAATCAGATTTATCAGTTTTGGCGTGTTTCAGCATGGCAAAAAGACGTGACAGTAAAAACAAGAAGTTATACCAAGAAATTTCCAAACGGTAATAGAAAAAGGCATGAACAATTTTCTCCAAAGTGGAATAGGATCGGGGAATTTTACTTAAAAACCAAACCCTTCCACCAAAATAAGGAACAACTTTATCCAAAATATTTATAGATGTCATCTTTTAATATTTATAGAATTAGCAATGAAATCTTTGTTATTTACATATAAATCTTTGTACATGCCATACAAGTATTGTTTCTAAATTGACCGTAATGTCCGTCTCTGTTCTATATTGAACGGACAAGCTAATTTAGTGCTCCAGCCTATAATATATAGAGCGTCAATATTCACACCAATACATTTTCCATTTAGTGTTTTCATACACAAATGGAAAATCAGCACAGGACAGAACTTAAATGTATAAAAATTTTCTTCCCATATTCATATCTCTCCTTGCAAATATGATTGAATTTATTTAATGTTGAGTTAATAAAGCCATTATACATTTTCCATTTTGAAGTACTTATTATTTGTTTCTAGAAAG
>JABUQX010106637.1:12500-15000 GCA_015478945.1 Trachelipus rathkii | reverse complement strand
TTGTTTAATTGCCAACAAAAACGATTATGGTTTCAAACTTAAAAATAACAGTTGCCATTAAATTTGTCTTCAAATGCTACATACAATATTAGTGTTAATTAATAATCGATGTGAACAACCTAGTTATTAGATTGATACAATACCATTTAGTACTATAATTTTTTAAAAATTTTGCTCTTTTCATACTTAAAAAAAATTAAACAATTCTCTGATACATTCCCACTTACTAAATTGTCTTCCGCTTTATCCGTCACCATTTAGTAATCAATAACTCTTTTTGTATTAAATTTACAATGCAATAAGAGCTTCCTCAATTTATAGCGCCTTAGGAGGAACTTTATAACCACAGGGAGGAAGTAACGTAGGCCCGAAGAGGGTTTAAGAACCACCATTGGGCATAGCTCACAAAAGTGTTGGGTTGGCCTAGAACATTTCAATGCACTTCGTTTGTCCTTTGCCTCATCTTTTCCCTATTACTTTCTCAGAGAATGATATAGTTGTACCCTCGACCTTACATTGGATTGAATATACTCCCACTACCCTCCTCTTCTTCACATGTACCTCACAAACTTAAAATCACATACTCGAACTTCACTTTTTTTTAAACAAAAAATAGAGAAACACAAATCTACCTTGGAGGTTCTGGAAGATGAGTCATCAAAACAACGCCCGTACTCTGCTCTCATCTCATAATCACATAGAAGGTGGCGTCCTTTGATGATGGGGTTGGTTCCGACAATACTTTGCATCCGGTTTGCTCTGGTGAACGGTCTTATTTTTCTTATCAATTTCTGCAATATTTGAGATCTTAAATCTAAATCCCACTTCTTTTAAATCTCAAATCTTGTTCTTGATTGAAACTCAGGTTTTCGGGGGCTGTCTCTTCCCTACTCTCTTTCCTGTTGCTATTTTTTATTCTCAATTTTCAATCAAAGACGTTCTTTTTTCTCATGTTTCTCATGTTTTCTCGTGTTTCTCTAGTGTCTTAGGGTCTCTTGTCAATGTGCGACTGAATTCAGTTATTATATTTATCTATTTTCTAACTCTACTGACTATTTACTACTGAGTGTTTACTAATTACTCTTCTTTAACTATTTAAACTCTAAAATAGAGCACATTCTCTCTTCTTATCCTTTTCTTTGGGGGGAATCATTATTTTATGTGATTTCAATGTTCATCACCGACCGACAATGAGTTTCTTCTAGTTATCAAAGCGAGGATCCCAGGTTCGCAACTGGTAGGGTGGGAGAATGTGAGCTATTCTCTCCTAGGGCTTTGCTTCATCTTACTCGGACGTTAAATGAGTATACTTCCTAATAAATTAGGGCTCTGCCCGTGAGCGGTGGTGGTCATCTGTGAAAAGAAAAAAAAATCTGATGAACCTGCCTACAACTTCTATCCATAATAATCTAGGGTAGTTGGTGCAACTCACTGCTCGCATCCCTGAGTATTCCTGATCATCTTGGAGATAGACCAAACATTCTTGACCATTTCTTAACATCTGAACCTTCTCCTTTTATACTGTTAAATTTTTCCCTCTTTTGGTTCCTCCGTTACTTATGCTTCTTCAAATTCTTCTGAAGAATACAAAATTATCAACATCTCAACATTTACCCAGTAACATTCGTGGATAATGAACATCAATAAAATTTCATATAATTTAAAAATTGTTATAATTTTTGTTTATCAACAGTTACAAAATTTCAAAAATTTTAAACTCTTTGAATTACTAAGAGAGATTTCAGATTTATAATGTTTTAAAATTATGTGAAGGATTTTTTTTTCTCAATAGGATAGTTTTTATACAATGTCCGAATCCATACAGAGAAAAAATTGACACTTCAAATTTTAGACAAAGTGAGTGGCACTAATCTCTCTCTCTCTCTCTCTCTCTCTCTCTCTCTCTCTCTCTCTCTCTCTCTCTCTCTCTCTCTCTCTCTCTCTCTCTCTCTCTCTCTCTTCTCTCTCTCTCTCTCTCTCCCGAGAAAGATTGAACTTTTATTGAGCAAACAACTCATTGAATTCAAATGTTTAAGAAGCAGATTTATCTTTTTTTCAAATTGTGAAATAACAATATGACATGCAACATCGTTTAAAAAAAATTCTTATTGAAATATCTACACTTTATTAATTAATATAATTATTACTTCAATTGAGGAAAACTGTATTCACTGTTATAACTTGCATTCGAAGTGTAATTCACCTCGCGTGTTAATGAACAATAATTTTAATAATCAATTGCTGTTGTGGTGATGCTATTCTATAAAATGATTTAATAGTTTATACTAATATTTAATGCACAATGTAATATATATACCGTTCATTTTATAGCAATATTCATTTTAATCCTTAATTACAATTTAGTTCATAATTAATTCGCTGTGAAATGCCAAAAGTCATCAAGTGAGTATTGGTTTTGGTCTCATTTTTCGTCTCAGTTTTGATATTATTCTTGGCCTTGGTATTGATTTTTGATGATGAAGTTTGGTTGATGATGTTG
>JABUQX010106637.1:0-5000 GCA_015478945.1 Trachelipus rathkii | reverse complement strand
CATGCTGTTACATGAGATCTTTCCGTATATTGGCATCGCAAACAATCTCGTCACGAATCTCGGCGACAATTTTACTTCAATCTTATATAGGAAGTATGAGTTAATAGGAATCGATCATTTCACGACATCTTATAGTGTCAATGCCTATGCAAAAATCGAAAATTTGCATCATACATTCCTAACTGCTTGAGGTATACTGTATATTATGTGACCCGGGGATGGAGAAATAAGATTGGTTGCAAAATCCTCCCATTTACATTTATTGCCCCAGGCACCAATAACCAAAGAAGGGACAACACCTTCTCAACATCTATTTACACAACATATTAACTTTCCTGGTGGACTAGTAGATACGACTGTACCGGATAACCTATTTCTTATAATTCCTACATAGAGGAGCTCGAAAGTTTGATGATGAAACCATTGACAAACATAATAAATCTGCGGAATATAAGCATATTCATGCCAAAAACGGTAAAATAGAACAAAAATATAGCGATTCTCTTGGGTAATTAAATTCACTAATAGCAGGGGGTATATTATAAAAGGTGGGAAACCCGTGGAAGAGAATTTACGCAATATTAAAATTTATTATAATTTACTCGATGTTGAAAGAGAGAAAGATAAAACGAAAGGCAGAGCACCCAATCTGTTAAAAACTAATGAAAAAAAAAATCTTTTTCACGTTATAATAAAGGTTAAATTTGGTAAGGAAAGTAAATTATTATTTACTCTGGTGGTTATTACAAATAAATTTTATTGTAGTTTTTTCCATTCATAGGCGTAGTGCCTCTGTTCTTCCTTCTTCCTTCTTCCTTGTTTTAAAAACTGTTTGCAAAATAAATAAAGAAAAAATTTGATTCATTGGTTTCAAACTCTCATAGATTCCAATTTCACCATAATTGAACTGTTATTTAAACATCCAAATGTGTAATATTTGAATGTAGGATGGTCTACCCTACAAATATGTTCACACTTATAAGAGGGTGGATATGTTCATACCCTCAGGTATTCACTTTGAAGAGTTTAGTTTAAGGTTCCGCATTATTAAAAAACTTGGTTCTGGAGTGAACTAATTTCTAACAAAGTGCATGCCGGGCAACTCCTAATTTCGGGAAAAAAATATTCCAGATAATAAATTGTCTAAGTTAAATAAACACTTTGTATAAACCCAAATAGAAAATATAATATTGTACTTAAAGTAAAAGAAGGACTACTTTCTTGGGGATATAACGAATATTCTGTGCAAGACAAAACCTAAAAATAAGAGTGATAATCTCATAATATGTTAGTTGAAATCTCATGTGATGAAATACATGAGAGATGAGAATAGTATTAAACAAACAAATTTAGTTGGAAAGAAACACATTTTCTTCTCCGCATCTCCAATTGATAAATCTCCAGTAGAGAATGAAATAGAATAATATACCTATAGTAGGAAAAGAAAATACTAGAATCTGAGTGTATTCTTTTCTTAGCCCTTACTTCGTCCTTACTCGGACGTAAAATTGAGTACGGTCCCTCCTTGAAATATAGTGACACTCCATAGCACAGTGCAGGACCGGACGATAGCGAAAACTGTTTTTAAAAAATGAGGAAGCCTTAAGAACAAGAATGATAAGCAACTATTGAAAAATGCATTCAATTAAAAACACTAACTGCAGCTGAGTAGAAGTAGCTTTATAAAGTTGCAGAACAATTAATGAGGCGTCTATTAGTGGAAGTCATGGTCTATTTAGATGGCAATAGTAGACGTCCCCGTACAAAAATAAGCTCTAATATAAAAATAACCGAACTAAATAATGTCTATAGAGACGCTATAATTGTGAGTGAGCAAAAGCAGGTATTCTAACATAAATACTGGATACCAGATAAATTGAGTAACTGTGGAAAATGTATATGTATTTCAATTAATTGGTTATTTTCATGTTATCAAATATATAGGAACATATTATTTTTTGCTCTCGTTTAATCTTCCCTATATTACTATAAAAAGAGGTGTGATGGTTTGTGATTTCTTTATTCTAACAACACTCATATTTACATTGATGTGTTTAGTGTGCGTTATTTTTCATCAGGTTCTCAGTGTTCCGTATAACCTATCGTGGCGAGATCTTATAATGAAGTGCATTGATACACAAATGACTCCGTGCCCAGTACATTTCGAGAAGTGATCAATTTGAATGAGTGACATATAATTTATATATATAGTCGAATGTAGTGTCAACAGAGAGTGTTGGATTAAAGTTACAATCCAACTGTACGCTCTCTCGCTCTGGTGAGACGTCACTTTAAGGATTAGTCTCAAGATGTTATGGAAACGCTAATGAGTATGACTAAGAGATAGTTAAGTAGTGTTAAATATATGACTCAATGAGTAATGAAGCAGTACAAAAACCATCCTTGAATCTCTACCTGATATGCCTCATGCAAATGATATTGGTGACTTAAAGATAAAGTTAATTGGTTCTGAATGACATGAAGATTTCATATTATTGCATAATACTTAGGCTACTCATGATCACTCATAATAGGTTTCTGAATATATGTAAACACAATTTGTGATAATATCCTAATGAGGTGAATCCTAAAACTACTCCAATTAGTAGTAGCCTTGGAATAAGCCCCCGATATGAATTATATACCGATATCTCTGATAAATTTTTTAGTGTACTATTATTAAAATAAATAAGATAAATGAAATAAAATAGACCATAACAAATAAAAAATCAGTTATTGAATAATACTAAATTATAATTGTATATATATATATCGTGAACAGCTAAGAGGGAAGTATTGAACACCAAAAAGATGAGAGAAAGCACTCTTAGTTCAATATACTATTATCATGTCAGAATGAAGTTTATTGCAGATACATCAAGATGCACACACAGAAAGAATATAGAGATTTCTCCCTCAATATAGAATGATCTTTATAGAGTTCCAAGATGATGTAGTGTATGCTGAATATACTGATAAAAGTTGGATCTGGTTTATATGGCAATTGAAAATAATGGTAATTAGATTTAGGCCCTGATATTCGAGTTGCGCGTCTTAAGAAATCTAGAGTGAGAAAAATTGATTACTAAAAATGTATAATTATTTTAAATTTTTCTATACCTTATACTTGAAAAAGTCATTAAAATAAAAAATGTAAGTTGAATCTAAAAATAATTCTTGTCTAATTTGGCGGACGTCTGAAAATCTAATTAAAGGTTTCTGAGGTCTGAGAAGTGACAAGAATTCCAGAAATCCGCTATGCTGACAATCCTAGTGCTAGAAAAGAAAAAGATAGCAGACTAAATGTACCTAGTTTCTAGGTTTGCTAGGCATCATATTTTTGATAAAGGGAACTTCACTGATAACTCTGAAAAATATAGGTCTCGCATCCGTAGGTAGCTACTGGGATAATGATATTTCCGACTACCATGGTCATGTTTGCAGTGCTGTGTTTTCTCATTTCCAAATGACCTTCATGGTGAGCAGCGCACTCCGTCCAAGAGTCAATCATCGCTTGATTTCTGATGTAGTGTCCCCATTTTGATCAATCTTGAAGCAAGAAATATAAAGTTTTGGACTGTCTCAATTTCATCATTATTGACCTTTGTACAACATCTTCCATTTTCGGAAGGCTTTTCATTCATTTGTTTGTTGCTTTAATTCATGATGAACCTGAAAATAGTAGCCTCACCTCTCCTTTCTATCTTTATCTTTCAAGAGGAAGTCATTTTCTAATCTATAAATAATTCCTATTATATTAAAGATTTCATTCAAGTTTAACGGTCAAGTTCGGTTAGCGGATCATAGGTTGTACCATGTTGTTACGAACAGGCTTTTTCAAAGTATTAACTTGCGGTAGCTGTTATGCTGCCTCGGATGGGTTTGCACGTGCATTTTTATACCTTGGCTATGCATAAATATTCTTTCAGATGAAGTGCACACTGCACAGTGATCAGGAGTGTATTAAGATAATTTCCTTTTATATAATATTATAGTGTCTTAATATATTTTTAGGTTATTATTAAAATTAAATATGCCATGGAAAGAACTGTTTCTCATCGGTTCAATGAAAAATGAAATAACCGGGAGTAAATTGCTCTAACGAGATGTTTTACGTGTCCTATTTTATAACTTGCATACACAGTAAATTTAAATTGTAATTGATCTCTTGTAATTGATGAATGTTTATTGCTCTGAAGAAAAGACGTATTCCAACCCATCAAGAAATATAAAAGTTATACGAATATCATCGCGGACTAGAAAAGCACAAAAAAGAAAGAGTGAGTTACGTAGAACAAAAAAAAAAATTTTGAAGATAGTCTATATGATCTATTCGATATATGCCATGCAAATGCTATGAATATGATCAAAATAGAGGGAGATAAAAAGTTTTTACATATGCAGCGACAAGAAGAACGTGTTGGTTGCATGTTGAGTATAAATAAGTAGGTAAGAGCCGTACAAGTATGGAAGTCTGAACGAGTAGCAAAGGATTTAAAAAGAAGAGAAAAGCAACTTTCGAACACAATAGTGAAGTTATGTAATTCAATTTTAAATAATTGTAATTTTTTACCAATTTACATTTACTGTAAAACTGATTTTTTTTACATTTTACATTTCACAACGCTAGTGTCTGTCATAATGTCAAATAATCGATAAGTTTAAAAATTGGAAAAACAATATAGTTTCAGATTGTAATTAAGGTTATTTCTTTTGTGTGAAGTCCTCATCAAAGAGTCGACAACGGAAACTCAAGACTCCGTTAGGAGATAGAGCGGAGATGCTGTATACTTAATATAGAATAAAACTAAATTTTCAACTCATAAATCGATAGCTAATTACTCTATTGGATTTATCTCTGTACCTATACTCTATTGGATCTGGCGGTGTTATGTATATTATTATTATATTTATTATATTTATAGTATCTTATAAAAATTCATTATTAGTAACCAGTGACATCATATAATTAAATAATATATAATACTGAAATGTATTAG
>JABUQX010106636.1:0-15000 GCA_015478945.1 Trachelipus rathkii | reverse complement strand
TTCTTTCCCTTTTCCTTCTCTTCGTCTTTTTCTCTTTGGGATTTCTCTTTTCCTTCCGTCTTTTTCTCTTTGGGATTTCTCTTTCTCTTCTTCTTCTCTTTGGGATTTCGGTGATTCCTTTACCTTAACGCTGGGCATGTAAGAGTCTTCGCGGTATTACCTTTGCCTTAACGCTGGGCATGTAAGAAGCTTTCGTTATCTACCTTTCTCTTTAATCTTTTATCTGATTTTCTTCACTGTCGTTTTTTAGTACCTTTGTAGACGACCACCGGGTATCCTTTAAATCTGTCAATAGTGGTGTTCCTCTGGATTCTACTCTATTCCAAACTCTTTTCTACTTTTTATTAACGACCTCTCTATCACTACATCACTTATCTACTCCTATGCTGATGACTGCCATTCATTACTTATTTCATATTGAAAGACATTTCAGCAAAACCCAAATAACTCGTGCTATAAGGTTTATTTTAGATCACCTAAACCTCTTATCCCTCATTTTCATCTCGAATTTCTAAGAATTCCTCGCTACTGTGGCTCAATCACAGTGGTAAATGCGACACTGAGTCGTCATGGTTTCACTTGGCCGCTGGTTTATGAATCACCTAATCGACAATACGAATGGAAGGTGAGTGGTGATTTTGCACAATGCCTCCACAAAACACTCAATTCCTCTATCTTTCTATCTCGACATAATCTTCCACACAGCTACCTCATCATCATCATCTTCGAAACCATTAAGAAAAACTCCGTTAACCATCTTCTGTTATTAATATTCTCGAAGTTTGTTTCTTCCTCGTGATAATTCTCTTACTATAAAACCTAAGAGGTTGAATGTTCTGAGGTGTTTTCGGAATTTGCTTCACCACCACAGATACATGCGCTGTGTATGGAGTAGGAATCACACATCTGGGGGTGATTTCACCCATACACCTTTCCAAAAAAATGTGAAATCTATGGCATTCCCTTTTATCAATTATCTCGTTCTTACTAGCTCTCTCTACCTCTACCTCTAAATCTACCTCTACCTCTTACCTCTATCTCTATCTCTCTCTATCTCTCTCTCTCTCTCTCTCTCTCTTCTTCCCGTTCTTCCTTTTTTTCCTCTCTCTCTCTCTCCTCTCTCTCTCCTCTCTCTCTCTTCACATTGCTATTACAATGAACACTGCTCTTCTGAACTCGCAGTCTCATACCCCTTCCAATGAGAGGTACTATTACTACACGTCTCTCCATACAGTCCCGTCTTTTTCTGTCCAACTCGCCTACCTTAGACTTGACAGATGTGCTCAATCCAACGTGGATCCCCACTGGTGAAGTCTGGAACACACTTCTTATATCTATTTTCCAAACTTCCCTTAATTTGCACACTTTCAAATGCTGTTTATTGGAACATATCAACCTTTAATAATTTGGGTCTGATTTGACTGACTTGATTTCTCCCGAGCTCTGATGAAATTTAGTGCGGTTTTCTTGAAGCATTAATGATAATTGATGATGATGATGATGTGATGATGATGTAATGATGATGATTGATGATGACTCTCTGCGATATGATTGATGTGATCGATAATGATTGATGAGATAGATGATGCAGTGAATGATGGATGAATGATGATATATGATGGATGAAATTGATTGGTATAATAATAATAAATAATAATTAAATAACTATAACTAATAACAAATAAATAATAATACTATTAATTAATAATAATATTAATTCATATCAATTATTATAAGTACATATAAAAATTTAATAATATATCTTCTTAAACTCAAATATAATAAATTTTAGAAACTAAAAATTTGATAACTATTTAATCATGTAGTTTCAGCACAATATAATATAATATTTAATAGAGAGATTAAATATTTATATCCATATATATATAATAATTGAGATTTTAAAAAAAATATAAAAATAGTATAGATTGAACAGATTCATATATAAGCACAGAAATTACTCCGAGACATAATAACATAACATATACACATTTATAGATATAGGAGTGTGGTAAATCTATAAAATTTTAATTAAATAATTTTTTGTTATAATATATCGTATATTAATCTTATTTTAGCTTTAAACTGCATAACTTCCATCTGTTCATTTTGCAACTCAACAAGTTCTTCTGTGTTGAATTCCTATATTTAAACATGTGTTATATATTATACTTTTCCTGCTAAATAGCATCGTACACAAGTTATTCATTTCAGCTGTTTCACCCAAGATGAAACCAGTTAGTTAATTTTAGGGTCGTTTACAAACATGCTACACAAGTTACTTTCATACCCCCTTCCGATTGTCTTATCATATTTACAAACTAGTTAATTCATTCAAGAGCACTCTTTACCAACACTGTACACTCGTATATTCATCTGTCAGTTTTTACCACTTCCTGTAAACAAAGTTATTCATTTCAGTTGTTATCGCATGGTACACAAATTAGCTCATCTCCGTATGTTTCATCCACATGTACACAAGTTATTCATTGTGCTGTACTTTTAGCCACATGTACAACAAGTACTTCTTAATTCAGTGGTTTATCACGATTGTACAAAGGTTAATCAATTTTCAGTTTCTGTTTGTACCACATGTACAACAATTTATTCATTTTTCAGTGTGGAATACATAGACATGGTTACACAAATTAGTTGATTGTTCTGACGACGACGTCAGTAGTGAGTACATGTTATTCATTTCAGTTCTTTACCACATGTACACAAGTTATTCATTTCAGTGTTTTATCACATTTCAGTGTTTAACCACATGTACACAAGTTATTCATTTCGTGTTTTATCGCATGTACACAAGTTATTCATTTCAGTGTTTTACCACATGTACACAAGTTATTCATTTCAGTATTTTATCACTGTACACAAGTTGTTAGTTTCAGTGTTTTACCATATGTACACAAGTTATTTGTTTCAGTGTTTTATCACATGTACATAAGTTATTCATTTCAGTGTTTAATCACATGTGCACAAGTTGTTCGTTTCAGTGATTTACCGAATGCATACAAGTTATCCATTTCAGTATTCTGCCACATGTACACAAGTTACTTATTCCAGTGTTTTACCACATGTACGCAAGTTGTTCATTTGAGCCTTTTACTACATGTACACGTTATTCATTCCAGTGTTTTACCACATCTGCACAAGTTATTACAGTATTTTATCACATGTACACAAGTTATTCATTTCAGTGTTTTACCACATGTACACAAGTTATTCATTTCAGTGTTTTATGAAATGCACATAAGTTATTCATTTCAGTGTTTTATCACATTCCCACAAGTTATTCATTTCAGAGTTTCACCACATGTACACGTAATTCATTTCAGTATTTTACCATATTCACTTCATTTATTTCAGTGTTTGACGACATGTACACAAGTTATTCATTTCAGTATTTTACCACATGTACATATTATTCATTTCAGTGCTTTACCAAATGTGCACAAGTTATTCATTTCAGTGTTTCACCATACGTACACAAGTTATTAATATCAGTGCTTAATGACATGTACACAAGTTATTTATTTCAGAGATATACCACATGTATTCAAGTTATTCATTTCAATGGTTTATCACCCGCGCACAAGCTATTCATTTCGGTGTTTTTACAAAGTCCATAACACGTAGCCAACTTTTCGGTGATTTGCAAAAATTGAAAACATTTTTAAATTTAATTTCTTTTAAAAATGAAAAATTGCAAGAAATGTGTAGCACACACGTGTTATACATCATACGTTCTCCTTAACACATATCACAAATAATTTATTTCAAAGGTTTGCGAAGCTAAATAACACAAATAACAAACACACAAAAATAACACATTGTTCATTTCGATCGATTTTAGTATTAGAAATTTGGATGTAATTTGAGTCAAATGTGTCATATATTAAACGTTCTGCTTAATAAAAAACACTTAAACAACTAATCTATATCAGTATTTAAAACAGTTAAATAACACATTATTCATTTGAATTGATTTCAATACAGGAAGTTACAAGTTGGTTGTATCAAAAGTATTATTCATTATACATTCTGCTTAATAACAAAACATGTGCATAAAACTAATTCATTAGTGTTTTGAAAAATAAAAAAATACACAGATTATTTCATTTCATATGGTTTTTTAAATTAATTAAAGTGCAAGTTAATAATTATATGGATTAAATTAATAATATTTTCTCTTTCAAATCTTCAAGAGCAAAACATAGGTAATTACTCTGAATATAATCGTATATATATATACTATATCATAGTATAAATATAATACATATACATTATAAATATATAGAGCTTATATTATATATTATATATATATTTATAGTTAATATATTATATTATATATATATATAGATATATATATAGTACTAATATATATATATCAAAAAATAATCATAAAAGAGCATTGCTCAAAAATAATTAATAAAAAGCAAAAGTTACAGATGTTGATGTTCATTCATATGCTACTAGGTGCAACATTACCTAGAGAAATTACCCCAGAGAATTTGCCTTGTTGCATTGTTTCATAATGCGGTAAGTAAATTGTAAGACAAATAAAATTACCAATAGTGTACTAATTTCATATTCAGATTTTTAAGTAGAAAAATGGTACATAATAAAGAGTAAATGGAGAAATGTAAATTAGGTAATGTAAATAAATAAACAATAATAATTGATAAATAAAATAATTAATAAATAAATAATAATAATAAATAAATAATTAATGTACATAGAATAATAGAATAATTAATTAATAAATAATTAATTGTACATAAATTAAATGAAAAAATAATAAATAAATAATCTAATTCGTGCATAACAAGTTATGTTTAGATAGATAATACATAATGTACATTTAAATAAATAAAGTACATAAAATAATTATTGAATCAATCAATAAATAAAGTAAATAATAATTAATAAATAAAATAAGCTAATGGTAATAATTGATTAGAGGATAATTATTGTAAGATAATCAAGATGTTACATAAGGTGCCGAGGAGCAACCAGAAGAGTGAAAGTCACAAGGCTCAAGGCCAGTTGCGACCCCCTCGTCAGCGTCCCGATCCTATGGTAACACAATAAGTCTCTTAGCATGAAACTTTTCCCTCCTAGGAACCCTAGGACCAATGCCCTTTGATGGGGAGGTGTCCATATTATTAGAAAAAGAAAAACTTTGAATATAATTATATATTTTTGAAGTAGTAATAATAAATGTCAATTACTTTCATTTTTAAAAGCAGATTTTATTTATTCTTCTTTAAACTACGTAGTTACATAATAATGAAATTTAAAAATCAATTACTAACTACTACTACTAATAACAATAACAATAACGAATGAACCAATAACAATTAATATAATAATAATAATAATAATAGATAAATAATGAAAATAATAGATAATAATTAATAAATAATAATAATAATAATAATTAAATAATTGTTAATAATAATGAATAATAATAATAATAATAATAAATAATAATAATAATAATAAACTAACATTGATCAGATTTTTACTCCGTAACTGTAAATTTGGTTCCTTTTTCAATAGATAATAATATAAGAATAAATACATAATATTAATAATAATAATAAATAAATGATACATATGGTAGATCTTGATTAATAATGATAATAATAATATATATGGATCTATATAATAATAAGTGATTAATTAATAATTTACTGTATTCTAATTATGATAGCATTATTATTATTATAATATTGATTAAAATGCTAAAATGAAGAATAGCTAGTTTCATGAGTATGAGAACCGTGCATTATGAAAGGAGCATTCGGATTATAAAGTGTTCATAATGTCAGGCCGAGACAATATGCCACAAAAAGACGCCATGATCTATTATAGAGTAATGCAGCTAATACTAGGTTGAATTTTATAGATTGAGTAATATATAAATAGTTTAGCTAATAATGACAAAACTAAGTTCAGCCTTGTTAGATACGTTAATACTAATAATGACTACTAGTTATATAAGATTTAAATACGACAATGAATAGATACAATAAAGAATTAAGGGAAGGGTAAGTAGAATGAATAACCTATATAAGTTATTAAGTATGATGACATTTATATAAACTATTGCCACATAAATACCATCGGTTATCATATAATAAAAATGTGCGCAGGTGTGATATGAAAGTAGAAAAACCAGATAGTATTGTTGAACTAATTTCAAGCAACAGAAAAGTATAATTTTAAAAAAGGGATTCACTGCCGAACAGTTGTATTTTTTTTACTAATTCCAAATTAAATTTATAAAAGAACCAAGTTTCTCTCTTTGTAAGTACAACGATATAATTCTGATAAACCAAGCATTTATCACTAAAGTATTTCAGTATTTCAAGGGATATAGAAATGGATGTATGGGCACATCTTAACAGGATATTAATATAATAGTAATCAATATATATATAATATATATATAGTATAATACTATATATATAATTATATATATTAATTAATATATATATTATTATAATAATATCATATTATTAATAATTATATATATATATATATCATATATAATATATATAGTATATAGTTATTATTATAATATTAATATATATAGTATATATGATATTATTAATATAATCATATATATATAGATATATATATATAAAAGTATACTACCAAATATTACAATTAAATAATAATATATTAATATAAATACTATATATATAGATACAATTAATAGATAAATAGATATAATATAGATTAAGTATATATATTATTTATAATATATATATATTATATATATTATATGATATATTAAATATATATATATAATAAAATAATATATTTATATTATTATATTATTGTAATTTGCTTAATCAATAACGCCAAATTACCCGCATGAACTGTCATCATATATAATGATATATATAATATATATAGTATAATATATATTATAATAGTTATTAGGTTATATAGGTGTATGTATTATACTTGAGTGATTATAAAAAATTTTTATCAAATAATTTAATTTTATATATATTAACTATACCACCACAATTCACGAAAAGAATAATACAGTAGAAGGGGTTTTCAGCAGCCCTTGATATACTATGAATAAACCAGAATAATAATAAATTAATAGTTAATTTATATGTTCTATTTTAGAACTCTCACGACGGACACTAATTGTCACTAAACGCGGTAACTTGCACACTCTTTAGCATTAAGTGTTGAATAAATATTGTACAAATTTTTCTAGATATTCATTGGATGTGTAAATTTGCTATCATACTTATTATGCCCCAGAGTTATAAATTAAAAGTTTAATAGTTATTGTATCACTAGATTAAATAAATTTTAGCAAATTCATTTTGGAATTTTATATGAAAAATAATTATAATAATAAAATAAATAATACTTTAATAATAAAACTGTTGTATATACAAAGTTAAGTGCATAATAAAATAATCAAATTTCTCCTTATTTATATCAAATAAGAGAACCAAAACTTAAACCACACTACTACATTATACATAATCAAATGTTTTTATATACAACTAATAATAATTTGGTTTCTTTTTACACGGGATAAAAAATCAATTTAAGTATAATTTTATATTTCATTCAGTATTTATTATTCAGTATATCTCTGCTCTTTCCTAAATAGAATGCTTATACAAGTGAGTTCTTCTTATATAAAGCGAGCTCCATTAACAATGCGAGCTGTTTTTCACTGCTGATTGCATAATTTTACTTTCTTGAGTTCAATCCCTATAGTGATATTAATATTTCCACACTAGGATCTTCTACTCACTCACCTATGCCCTTGAAACGTAATTTGAGAACAAAATGCCTTGTATTTATATCCAATAAATTATCGTTAGCGTTCATTCACACTCATGAGAATAATCAGTTTATTTATATTTTAATATTATATTATATATATATAACTAATATATAATATTATAATATAATATATATTAATATAATATAATTAAGTATATAAATATAATATATATATTATATTATAATAAATATATATATATATATAATATTATATAGTATAATATTATATATAATATATATAATATATCATATATATATTAATATATAATATATAATAGAATATATACTAGTTATATATATTAATATATATATATATTATAATATATATATATATATATATAATTAATATATATATATTATTATATATATATTATTAATAAATATTCATAATATATGATATATATTATATATATTAATATATATAGTAATATATTAATATATATATATATTAATATATAAATAATAATATTATATTATATATAATATTATATATAATTCCTACTATTTGAGCTGTATTAAAGAGAAAGCTATACTCTTCTAAGCTCAATAATTTCGACTCTCTAAAGTTGCGTGAAAGGGAAGCTAATTCTACCTAAAGTTCAGAGCCAAATATTTTATAAATGATTCTCGTAAATGTCACCCGATATAAGTAAGCGGCGGTTTATTTAAGAATAAGTTTGTTGAGACAAGTCACAATAGGTATTCAAGGTAGGATAAATATAAGTTATAAAAGAATAGTATATATAGTCATGTTCTAGTATATAATAATCAGATGATCTAGTGTCATTAAAAGCGCCTCGTTATGATACACTTGTTAGAACTTCTTTATCCTCTCACCTATCTCACCTCCCTGACCTTCCCTTCCCTCCATCATTACTGTCAAGTATTTGAATTATTCTACCTGCTGTTGTCATCCTTTTTGTTTGACCCATAACATTATATATTTAAAATTGGAAATTCACCTTCGCAGAGGTAAGAATATATCTCAGCTTCCTATAGCGCATATCAGTCATTAGTTTTATGTATATAGTAGTTAAATGAAGATGAGTAGAAGAGTAAGAAAGATAATGATAGTTAAGAAAAAGGCGTATTGTCAAACACGATCTTCTCATTACAATATTGTGGTGAGAGGAAGGTATGCGAATAGAGAAGATTTAACAAGAGTAGTAAAACTTCCATTTGTTAAATTAATGAGCGCATATATGAATAAATGAGTACGGATATTAAAGGCCTGACGCTAACCAATTAGTATATATAATAATATAATGGGTATAGAGACACGGTGATGACTATATCATAAACTATATATATTGATAGAGTATAGTTGTGATATATACGTAAGAGTTTGGGTAAAGATGTTAATAGAACAATAGGTCTAAGGACTTACCACCTTTACAAAGATGAGACAAAATTTTGTGTTGTGAGTTGAACCACTCCAGATAGGTTGTTGGAGAGTATATACTCCATTACAAAGGGCAAGCAGGGCTATAAACCCCTATATATTATAGTCAAGTTCTAAAAGCATTGACGTATATACTATATATTATATATATAATGATAATATTAGTACTAAATATATAGTCTGGCGATCACACTTATTCAGTAAAGTACACAATAGAATTTAGTATATATCTGGGCTTTGAAAGGAGGGCAGAGATAGGATGAGATCATGTGAAATAATGAGTCACATAAATAATAGTCAATGTGACGGCAAGGGAGATATATTATTACTATATCCATCAGCGTTGAGATAATTTACGAACGCACTTGAGACTCCGCGTCGTACCTGTAAATTAACAGAGTAAACCGAGTAAGCGCTCTAATCAATAGTTGGCCATATCTAACACCTTATATCCCGAAAAAAATAATGAAACGTTTCAACAAAGTCCGTAGCTTACATGTGAAAAACCCTGTTGGGTTTTAATCTCCTTAACCATAAAACATTCAACTAATATAATTTAAATTATAATTAAGTGACAGACGAAGTATTGAATTGTACTTTATTCACGAAGAAGTATAGTTGTAGGTTTAGTGGAAAAGATTATCATGTATAGAGTAGAAAATATATGAAGGAACTGAATTTTTGCAGCATTAATGATGACAACTATTAATTCTACAACCTTCCCAATAGAGAAATTCGAAGAAAGAACAGAAGGGTAGTTTGCCCTTTTTTAAGGAGCGGCGCAAGTTCTGGATTTACCAGCTGTTATTTGCCGCCTGTAAATATATATATATAATAATATATATTATATATATAATATAATATATATATATATATATATATATCATATATATATATATTATATAATAGATATATTATAAATAATATTATATATATATAATATATATATATTATATATAGTTAGATATTTTATTATATATATTATTAATATCAATACTATATATAAATTATTATACTATAATTACATATAATATATATATTTAATATAATATATATATACATATACATTACAGATATATATATATTAAGATTTATATTAAATATATTATATATATTAATTATATTAATAATATTATATATATTATATATAAATAATATAATATATATATATATATATATATATATATATAGTTATATATATTATAGTATATAATATTAATTATAATATATTTTATTAAGTATTATAATAGATTAATATATATATGAATCTTGCAATATGTGCATGAGATATTACACTATTAACATTTGGTATATATAATATAGATTACTTGTCTATAATGCTCGGTTCACATTGAAGACTATATAGTATACTCAGTTAATTGCTATATTATCTTGACAATCATGGGATCAATTACCTCTCAGGTGTATGTATGTATGAATATACAACATTGATATATTTACACAGGCTGCTTCTCTCTCAAACTCTTGGAAGAATTTATCTTCGTATGCAGAGCAACCTGTAAATTAAAATAGCAATTGTGCAAGGTACTGTTGAAACATGTGTTGGGTAACGAAAAAATTTAATTATATTAAAATATATTAAAAAAAAACTTTTATCTTCTTTTACGTTTTAATTTTCCACATTCTTTTACTAATGATTTTATTGCGAGAGAATATACGTATATAACAAGTATTTTGGATGTTGTACATATCTATAAATTTTAAGAATTATTATTTATAAGAGTATATCGCACTCACAATATATTTCAGTCTCTGTCTTATATTCTAATAATATATTTTCAGCCTAGTATATTTACTTTGTACTACGGTGCACGGTTGTCGCTTAAGCCTTTATTATTTAAGTACTAAGATTTAGTTATAGAATCCTGATTATATTTAGTGACTCTAAGGCCAGATACTTAGCCTATCGCAAGCATAAAGAGGTATAAAATGTCTTACCTTTGATTCTTCTATGTACATTATTGAGAATGAAAATGTAGTGGTATATATAATAAAATTATTAGTAATGACTTACTTTCATGTAGTACCTGTACTCTACTTTCCAGCTGACGTTATAGTATATATATAGTACTCAATATATAGTATATTATATATAGTATATATATATATATATATATAAAACCGCTTGATAGAATATTTTATATGATGATTAATAATAATGGTAAACTCGAAAATGTGTCTTACACACTCATTCATAGCGCACGCTCCCACACACTCCTCTATAATATGAACATTTAAACGTTCTTTCTGGCACTCAGACCCAAATAGAGACATAGAAGATATATGAATGTGAGCATACTAAAAAATCTATTCTCACAAAATTACAACATTGCACATTTTTCTAGTCACTGAAGTTAGATAATTAAGGAATTTGCGATGAATATGAATGTTAGGGCATATCATATTGATTCCGCCTCTTTAAGTTAATATGCACTTTGTTATATATAGTAATACATGTAAATGCGTTTATATATATATGATATATATATATATATATATATTATAATATATATATAATATATGTAATATATATTAAATATATATAGTATACTATATATATATATATATATATTAATATATAGATATAATTATATTATCTAATATATTATATATATATATTATGACTATATATATATATATATAATATAATCATATTAATTATCATATATATATTAATAGAATAAAGTTATTGATTCTTCGTAGCCTATAATATAAAGCATTAATTACACTAGAAATATGTAATATTAAAAAAATATAATATGACTAATCACGAGAGACCTTACGATAATCATGATGTGTCAGAGGTTCAATACTTACATGTGATTTCTATTCATACTCCCTAGTTACAAGATTCATGCGAAAATCTTTTAAGAAACCACACACCGCTCGAAACCGATAAGATAAGACCATATAGACGTGGGTGTCCGGAGACGCCTCCCCGAAAGGTGGGGAATTAGTCCTACCCGTGGTTCCCCGGAAGGCGAGGCCGAGAGACCCCGACCCGTGCCATCTTTGCGGTTTACCCGTGGGGTATTGATTCCTTTTAGTTTAAAAAAAAAAAAAGAAAAAATTAAAGACTGAACTGGAGTCGTAAAACGTAACTGTAATACCTTAATATATATTTGTAAATATCATTCTATCCTCGTTTAACACTTAAATATTTGAATTTGTATATGATCATATATATAGACTTAGTAAAATATGTATAAAATATAAAAATAAAAAAAATATTCAAAATAACAAAAGATACCAAAGTTAAAACTAGAAAAGGTCATATTAATATAATATTGATTAATATATTATATAGATTAATTATATTAAGTATTAATTCATATATATATATATATATATTAATAATATTATATAGTATATATATATTATATATAATAATATATTAATATAATATATATATATAATATTATATATTATCTAATATATACGTATATATATTAATTATATATAATAATTATATATATAAATATATTAATATATTATAATCTAGCAAAAAAAATATAGTATAAATCATGATTGTGTGTGATTGTGACCCAATGCGTGTTATCCTATGTTATCCTCCGATGTATATGTTAGTATTGAGATATTTAAATACAGAATTAGACAATGAAATAATGTGTTGTTAAAAAATTATTTCTTTGCGTAGAAAATAGTAAACTCTAACTTATTTTTGACCGTTTTCATAGAAAGCTATTAATAATAATAAAATAATAATAATAATAATAATCAATGAATAATAATTAATAATACATAATGAAATAATAATAATAGGAAAAAAGGAACCTTGTAGCTACCCCAACAAAAATATCTGTTTCTTTTTTTTTTTGGATTTTTATGAAACTTTTGTATTTGATGCTGTCTTAATCAGTTGATAGTTTGTCATAAGAGGAAGAAAAGTTTTAAAAATGCTCACTTAAAATTATAAGCAAAGTATTTCCGCATTCACTTACTATTATTAACATAGGTCAGCTATCAACACAACACTACTATCACAACAACACACACACTACAACACTACATCACACACACACACACATAACACACACACACAACACACACACCACACCATACTAACCATATATATATATATATATAGTAATATAGTGTTGTATATATATATAATGGATATGTGGAATATGTTATAGTATATATATATAGTATAGTATTAAGATATAGTGTAGTTATTGTTATACATTAATAATAATACATAAATTTATAATATATGATATGTATATTAAATAATATTATCTAAATCTAGCTCTCTATAGATAATGATGTTATACATATATATAGAAGACATAGAATATATCAGAAAAATTCAACATGAAACGATATTAATGGGTCATCCAAAGCCTATGAGCAAAGGAGGAAGTAAATAGTCAGATAACGTATTAGCTAAAAACTACCATAAAACGAGTACGAGAACAGAGTTATGCGACATAGTCATGGTATATCAATTGTTAAATTTATAATAATGTTAATTTAGTTAATTTAATTTTTTATTAATTTATTTTAATATATTGTTATAAGTAGGCTCGAGCGACAGTTAAGGGACACTAGAGGGAGCGGACGGAAGTTCACCCCCCGTCGATTCCACTCCTAACCTGAGACCTAGATATGACTCGCGATATCGTGCAGATGTCGTATCTTGCGATAGTATATAATTGATGTGGAGAGTGATATCGCTATAGTTATAAAATAAAAAACCTTGATTATGTCAAAACATCACTACTCAAATTGCTTGAAATTCATATATACGAAAATAAATCGATTGAATCATCAGAACTACTCTATATATATCGTTAACATCCTTTTAAAGACAAGTTTAAAAATAATATATAGTATATATATTATAATATATAATAATATGATAATATAAATATATTAAATTATAAATTATCAATAAAATAAGAATATAATGAATATATATATAGGATATTGATATAATATTAAAGATTTATATTAATAATATATATATTAGAATGAAATATATATAAATTTATAAGTGTAATATATATAATAATATATATGTATATATAAATATATAGAAGGATATATGAGATGGAATGGATAGATGATGCTATATAGAGTAGTAGATAGTGTATATATGAATTATATATATTATATAAAAATTTAAGTATATATATAATATATGATAGTATAATGATAATATAGTAATAATAGTGACATGGAACGAATGTCACAAATTTTGCAGCCTCAATGACCGATATCTAAAAGATACGGTAGAATAGCAGTTACAAATAATAAAAATGTAGACCAGTAAAATTCCTAGATCACGATATTTCTAATTCTTTATATATATATAGTTATATATATAATATATAATATATTATATAATATATAATATTAATATATTATATTAATGATATATATATATAATAATATATATATATATATTTAATATATAATAATATATATATTAATACTAATATATATCATATATATATATTTAATATATATATATATATAATAATAATATAAATTATATAAATAATATATATAATATATAAATATAATATATAGTAATATTATTAATATAGTATATATATATATATATATATATATATAATATAATATAAATAATATATACATATATATATATATATATATATATATTATATAATAATATATAATTAATCAAAGAAAATTGATATATTTAAAACCTTATAAATAAATGTTATAGGAACGAAATCATTTTTTTCCCT
>JABUQX010106635.1:45000-52552 GCA_015478945.1 Trachelipus rathkii | reverse complement strand
CTTTTTGGAAGTGAAGTTCAATTTGGGTGTTTTAACGGCAATGGCCTCCTCCGCCTTCGCTTTCGCGCTATTTTCGTGCGCCCACTTCAATATATATATATATATATTTATATATATATATATAGCAACACTACTACTATATATATATATATATATATATATATATATATACTGCTGCCGCCATACTGCTATATATCATATACTATATATATATATATATTTATATATATATATATATATATATATATATAATATAATATGTATGTAATAATAATAATAATATATAACTATATATATAACATATTAACGTATAACAACAATAATAATATATATATAGTAATAATAATATATATAAATTATATATGTATGTAATAATAATATGCTGTATTTACAGTAGTATGTATAGTATATATGTATGTATAATAATAACTGTATGTATGTAATAATATATAATAAGTAATAATATATATGCTATATAATAATAATATAATAATAATAATAATAATAATATGTATATAATATGTATGTATAAAATAATAATAATATTCATATATATAATATATATATATATATATATCTATATAATAATAATAATAATATAATAATATATCATAATATAACATAATAATATATATATAGTAATAATATATTATTAATAATATTAATAATATATGTATATAAGAATAATAATAATAATAATAATATCATATATATATATATATATATAGCCTAATATTCTTAATATAATAATAATAATAATAATAATAATAATATAATAATAATATATATAATAATAATATATTAATAATATAATAATATATATGTATCTAATATATAATAATAATAATAATAATATGTATATGTATATAATAATAATAATAAATATATATATATATACTATATATATTAGAACGGCCAAGGTTTATGGGGCGGCAAAATTTTTTTTATCTTTTTTATGTCTCAATTACTCAAAATGTGAGGTTTGATGAGAAAACATGAATTACAAAAATTCAGCATGATACAAGAAGTTTAAATGGTGCCGCCAGGCTTTTGAAATGTAATTTTTATAGTTTTTCCAAATCACCCAGGAGGTAATTATAAAAATGCTTTTATCTTAATGTGGTCTCCCTCGTAGGCCTATTCTACAATTTATTTAATAATAATTAATGTTCTATTGTGTTTGTTTTTTCACTTTCAATTTCTTTTTTAATGCAGATTTTGTTACCTTAGAAAATTTTTCCCTGTGAGATTCAACGACTCGAAGTAAATATTGCAATTTTTCTTCATTTTTGGTAAGGTGTACGTGTTATAGTCTTTTATTAATGCAACAGATCTTTCTGCATTATCATTCATTACTCGCATAGAATTTACAAATTTTTAACTTGATTATAGTCTTTTAAGTCGTTCCATTTTGAGGTATGTTCTTTAATAAACGTACAATGTAGAGCTAAGTTTGTGAAAAACGAAAGACTTGATCTGGAAACAAATTCTGTCAGTTTTATCATTTATTTTTTCGTTATCATTTAAAACGTATCGTATGCTTGATGTTCGTAAACCTGGCTTCTGCAATGCCTCAACCATTATGCATTTCAACTTTCTGGATATAATATTATCAAAAAAAGCAAGTAATACGAGCTCCTTGCTTCAATACCATAAATGGCGACTGAGAGTGCGCCTTGCTACTAGTGCAAGCTCTGAATCGTCATCAGATTCAAGTTGTTTCAAGTAATTAATTTTTGCGCACAAGGCAGAAGGAGCTGAAAACCAATTTGGAACATAATAACAAACAGCAAACTTGACAAATCTTTTCATTGCACCCTCTTCTCTTTTACCTAATTTTAATTGCCCCTTAAATAGTACAATTTTAATGCTGTAAATTACTCGTGCCATCCATCTGGCTCCATGCAGCACACCAGGCTGTCGGAATGAGAAACCGTTTTCAGGTGTACCTCCTATGTAAAGAATTGTTAATTCTAGAAGTTCACGGTAATCTGACCTAGGATGAAATTTCTGCAGCTGATCCTTACAAAATGTCACTATTTCATCATTCCAAATGTTATGTGTACTACACGTTTCATAGATATTTTTATTTATGCCCTTCCAAATCTGCTGAAATCGTTTGAATAATGGAATGTCTGGACCTTTTGAGATATTATAGCATGTATCAAAGGCACGAGATATAATGATTTCATTAATATGATGTCGACAAGGAAAGTAAAGTAAATTTCTTTGTAAATTATTTTCAATTCTGATACAGGCACCATTTTTGGGTCCAGTATTAGATACCGTGGTATCAAAACACAGCTTTAATAACATCATTCAAATTTCAATCTTGTAGACAATCAATTACAGCATCTGCAATATTTTGTCCTGTTCCTTTAGCAAGCTTAGTACAGCCAAGAGCTTTGATATACCTCCTCCAGATATTAAAATAGGTAACCTATCTATCCTTTCAGTTCCAGTTAAATCAGGCATTAACTTTCCATCCCAGTGTACTGTAAGAGGTGTCTCTGTGGTAAAGTAGATCATCAGAAATTTTCTTCCGTATGTCCTTTCTTTTTCGTTGTAACGTGCTTCTGCTTATAATCACCTCATCAATATCTTTTCCAAAAGAAGAAACAGTAGCAGAGATGACCATCATTGCTTTACGATTGCTCATTTTGGTTTTATATAAAGCCATAGCTAAGTCAGGAGAAATATTTTGAATATTAGTTTTTTTAGTTTATTTTTCAAGTTGAGACTCCCCAATCTCTGGTTGCCTATCACTACTGCTTTGGACTTTATCAATAGATTTTTCTCTCTTCGATTTTTGAATGCTTTGAAATTGAGACGGTCTGTGATCTAAATGTTCATTCATCACTGCTATTACTTTCAAATTCAACAGCTGATGATTTTATTTTGTGAAGAATTTCTTTGTCTCTTCGGGCATTTTCTTCATTAATCTTTTTTCGCTTTTTCTCTTGTTTTGCTAAGAGTTTCTTATCAACACCACTTAAATATCCTCTTCTTCCTTTTTCTCTCTGACCTTGCAAAAATAATTTGTCATCTTTAATTGATATCATTTCAAGTGTATTAGCATGTGCAATATCAAAAAGATCATCTAAACAATTTTG
This sequence comes from Trachelipus rathkii, assembly GCA_015478945.1. NCBI lineage: Eukaryota > Metazoa > Arthropoda > Malacostraca > Isopoda > Trachelipodidae > Trachelipus > Trachelipus rathkii. Next base: position 49,439 of record JABUQX010106635.1, on the reverse strand, counting down.
AAATTTATTTACTTTATCCATTTGATTTTTTTCTTCAATTTGGATTTTTGAAGTGACCGATAATATTCATACTCTTTCTCAATTTTAACTATTATATGATGTTTGGCTTTGATTGGAATTTTACATTCATCCCAAATTGTTGAAATTTCTTGACAAACTATATTGGAAGCCTCTTTCAAAGTTTTTTTGATGCTTTGTTAAGTAAAATAGGCGAAGCAATACATCATCATTAGATGGTAGCTTTGCCTTACTAATTTTATTGATAGTATGTCCAAGCAACCATAGTTTGCTTTCTTTTTTTGTTTTTATTTAAGAAGACATAGTAAATAAAATATTATATACCAATAAAATTTAAGTATTAAATCTGAGATAATAAACAAAAATGCTGTTGAACGTTAAATAATAACACTACAAGTATTCAATGAACTGCAGACTGAAAAATAACTTCTCACTCGATTCGGGCCAAATTGTGATGGTGACGTAGTTACAGCTTTTTTAAAAATGCATAATTTTAACATCTTTATTTTATAGCCAGTCTTACAATTTCGGAGTTTGACAGTTCAATTTTTATATTTATATTTCATGTAAAGAAATTAGTAGTATTTTTAATGAAAAATAGCGAAATATAAAAAATTTGTTTACATTACCAATAAGAAACTCACTACTCAAACTTCCGCCACCTGGCGGCATTACTTAAGCGTATTCAATTAAGCTAATATTTTGCACAGAACATTTCTATATCCAACCTCACAATTTCCAATGTTGAGAGTTTAACTTCTATGAAAAATTTATTTTTCATAGCCAGTCTAATATATATATATATATATATATATATATATATATATATATAATATATATATATAACCTTATAAACTCTCTACTTTACTAATAATTTTTGCAGATAAATAAAATAATATATGGAATATAAACTTAATGAGATAATATATATATATATATATATATATATATATAGCACAAACGTAATCAAGAAAATAAAATGAAAGAAAAGAAAAGGAAAGTATTTTTTAGTTTTAATTTGTGAACAAAAAAAAAATTTGTTTGGAGTTTATGCAATGAAATAAAAAAGAAACGAGCTCTCTTTTAATTTTGAAAACGGATCAATTGACGATTAAGAAATTAAAATAAAAGACACAATGGAAGCAACACTTTAAAGGGATTTTCAAATATTTTTCAGATTCGACCTTCTTCTTCTTCTTCTTCTTCTTCTTCTTCTTCTTCTTCTTCTTCTTCTTCTTCTTCTTCTTCTTCTTCTTCTTCTTCTTCTTCTTCTTCTTCTTCTTCTCCTTCTTCTTCTTTATGATGGACTCTTCTTATCATTCCAGGCCAACTTCAACCTAAGTTGTCTAAATGAACCGGAAAAACATCATAGTGCTTCTTTGCATATATATATATATATATATATAAATATATGTAATGAGTACCTTATGTACTTGTGATATTTAAATTTTTAAAGAGATATATCATACAATATAATATATAATAATTACAAAAAATCTATATATATATATAGCCTCAACTCTCAATAACTTCTTCATATATAATAATAATAATAATAATAATATATATATATATATATAATATAATATATTAATAATAACATATGTATATGTATGTATATATAATAATATAATATATATATATGTATAATATATAATAATAATAAATATATATATATATAATAATAATATATATAATAATAATATATATATCTTTCACTCTATATATATATGTATAATATAATATATCATATCATAATATATATATATATATATATTTATATATATATATAACCATATATATCATAATAATAATAAGATCTATTTGGAAAAAATGTAACATATTTCTTTCTCTAACTCTAATAACTATATATATATATATATATACATATGTATATATATATATATATATATATATAATATATATGAAATATATATATAACATATAAAATATAACATATATATATATAAATATATAACATACATATATATATATATATATATATATATAATATATGTAATAATAATAATATATATATTATGTTTATATATAATAATAATATATATATATATATATGTAATATATAATATATAATAACTTTTATATATATACATATTAATAATGTAATAATAATATATAATAATAATAATATATATATATATATATATATATATATATATATGTAATAATAATATATGTATATAATAATATGTATATAATATAACTAATATAACTAATATAAATATCTATAATATCATATAACAATAATAATAATAGCCAATATAATATATACATATGTATATAATAATATATATAATAACAATTATATCTATATATATGTAATATATATATATGTATATATATATATATATATATATATCATAATAATAACCAATAATATTATATATAATAATAATAACCATATATATAATATATATATATAATATATATGCAAAGAGAAGCACTATGATGTTTCAGATATTAGAACAACCATGCTATATATATATGTTTACCTTATGCCATATATGGCATAATAATATATATATATAATAATAACCATACTCGCCATATATACACCTACATATACATAATATATATATATATATATATATACTGTATATATAAATATATATATATATATGCATATATGCATAATAATATACTAACCTTAACCCAATGTATCAATAGCAATATAATAAATAAATAACCTCTCACTCATATATATATATATATATATATAACACTTTCTCTATAATAATATATTTATATATATATATATATATATATATATCATATGCATATATGCTCATATATATATATATATAATATATATATATATCTACTTATATATATATATATATATATATATATGTAGCCAACCAACCCATAATGCTTAACAACATAATAACAAATATTATTGTATATGTATATATATTATCTCATGTATATATATATATATATATATATACCATGTAGCATATATACTGTATATATAATATATATATATATATATATATATGCTATCTCTTCTTTACCTGTTTATCTTATAATGTATCGCAGCAATAATATGTATATGTAATATAATAATAACAGCTAATATCTTAATAATATGTAATAATATATATAGTAATAATAGCCCAATATGCCTCTATATATAACAGCAAATAACAAATATATCTGCCATGTAATATAATATCATATATATGTATGTAACTAATAATAACATAGCATATATATATATATATAATATCCTCATATGTATATATATATATATAGCATATATATGTTGCATAATATGTATGTATCAGCAACAACAATAATATATATGTATAATATAATAATAATAATAATAATAATAACCAATATGGCATATATATATATATATATATATGTATATATACTATATACATATATATAAAATAATATGTATATATGTATATATATATATATAGCACGTATAACAATATATGCATATATGCTCCTGTAATATATATATATGCCTGCTCATATAACTCATATATATGGGTTCTTTATTGATATAAGCTACTAATTTTGTAAAGGTTGGTATTCACTATCATAATATTAGTGAAACAGAAGAAATATTTACTAATCTCGCAAACACTTATGAAACTTGCGAAGAAAAAAAAGATTTGTCTTTGAAGAAAAATCAAATATCTATTAAGGGTTTGATCCTTAGCGCCGTAATTGATTTTATATTAAATTGCATTTGTTTCATAGTATTTTTAGATTTCTCTAAGTTTTAGAATTCGATATTGTTTATAATAACAAAAATAATAATAATAATAATAATAATAATAATAATAATAATAATAATAATAATAATAATAATAATATAATAATAATAATAATAATAATAATAATAATAATAATAATAATAACCAATAATAATAATCATAATAATAATAACTAATAATTGTAAGGCAGCCTCTAGAAGAGCCACAATCTATATCTCAGAAACACCAAACGCTACAGGAGAAAAGGAATACACAGTACCATTGGGAATCTTAACAACATTTTAATTCGCGGAAAATGTTTTAAAAAAAAATCATATCTCAAAACTACAATAGCTACAGGAAAAAGGAATACATTTTTGAATCCTTGTAAAATTATATAGTTAGGAAAAATAAAATTGAACATAAAAATTGGCTATTTTTTGAAACTCGAGCCGGCGGGGGACATTTATATATATATATATAGCATATCTTTCATATATATACTATATAGCCTTATATATGCAACCTTAATAACCAATAATAATATATATATATATGCTATATGCTCATATATATATATATATATACATATATATAACCTCTATATATACTCCCACCTCTCAATATTTGTAAAGGTATTATAATGTAGGGCTCCAGGCCGACAGGGGAATTTACAGGGCTTTTTAC
>JABUQX010106635.1:0-40000 GCA_015478945.1 Trachelipus rathkii | reverse complement strand
AATAGAAACTACAACAATATATAATATGTATATATATGTATATAGCCAATAATATAGCATAATATATAACTCTTTCTAATAACATATAACATATATATATATATATATATACACATATATATATATAAATATATATATATATATATATATATATATATACAACCAACATAATATATATATATATGTATATACTGCAATAACCTTAACCATATATATATATAGCACCCAATAATACTATATATATATATATGCATAATATATATATATATATAACTCCACTATACCTCTTATACCATATATATATATATACCCATTTTTAATGGTGCATCTTTCTCTTTTGCGTTCATATTCTTCACACACTCATCCTCCGGGCAACATATTACTAACCATATACACATGATTAAAGTATACACCCCACTTCTAGATAACACCTTATGACATCCCTACTACTCATATGCCTGTGTGTGGGGGAGAAGAATTTCGCCCATCGTATGTCCTGCGTGTCGTAGAAGTCGACTAAGGGAGGCGATGCTGGTAGATGGAGTTGGCTGCCCACTACCCCCTATCTCTTGCTAGGAATGCTGATGCATGCCTCGAGATGGTCGTGATCGCCGTAAACGACCTTCAAATTTTCGGCGAAATGTATGAATCGTATGGGCATGGAATGTCAGAGGAATAAATGTTGAGGAGAAGATTAGAGGTGATGAATGTATTTAGAAAAGGCAAATTTGATTTGCTCACGGTGATCAAACAAAGATGAAAGGAAAATTGTGGGTAGTGGTGTGGTGTGAAATGTGTGCGTGCTGGTGTGGAAGAGGGCTTAGAGAGGGGAGAAGAAGGAGTTGCAATTTTGATGGTGACCTGTAATTTAAAGCTATGGTAGACTTTTGTGTGTGTGAGTCCTAGAGTAATCCTAATGGTTAAATTTAAGTTTGAAAAGGTCAAGGTATGTGTGGTTGGGACGTATGGTCCATCTGAGAAAAACGATTGAAGAGAGTATGATTTTTTGGAATAACCTGAATGATGTTCTGGATGGGGTGAGTAGGAGCTTCAGATTTGATAGTGTTGGGGGACCTGAATGGTTGGATAAGTTATCAAAAATGGACAGCATAATAGGTGGTTTTTAGGGTGGCGGAGAAAATAGGGAATGAGCTAGGAAGGTGATTGATTTCTGCTGTGAGAAGAGAGGTATGTGTGTAAGTAATACTTTCTTTAAACACAAAGGTATCCATAAGTATACTAGAGTTGGTGTAGGTAGAGATGGTATCAGAGTAAAGAATATGATTGATTTTGTGTTGGTAAGAAGGAGATGTTGAAGTATGTGTTGGATGTTAAATCGGTGAGGGTTTAGGAATGGGATTATCGGATCATTATGTTGTTCTATGTAAGAATTAAGTTGGTGAGGAGCTTGAGATGAAGAGAAGGGTGATACGAGAAAAGGAAGTAGTAAAATTAAAAGAGTGAGAAGTTAAAGTGAGCAAGACCCAATGGGGATAAGTATGTAAGAGCGCCCGCTAGTAAATCGGTTGAATGTGGACAAGTTGATCGAGTTGATACAGAACAAATCTGGGGGCAAAATGAAGGAAGCAATTGTTAAAGTGCAAAGGAAGTTGTGGATGTGTATACAAGAGTAGGAAGTAAGAATGTTAACAGCGAATGGTGGAATGAAGAGGTGATGAAAGCGGTTAAAGGTAAAAAAAGAAAAAAAGAAGCGTGGGTTGAATGTACTAAAAATGATGAAGTTTCAAAAGAAAGATACTTGGAATTATATAAGGAGGAAAAAAGAAACACTAAAGGGTGCATACGTAGAAGAATAATAATAATAATAATAATAATAATTCCTTTAAGAAATTCGTTTAAAGATCATTTCTTAGATAATGTATAAACAAGAAGGAATAGCTTAAGGGAATAAGGGGAATCTGCTTAGAATAATGAATAGGGATGGTGCTTTTGTAACTGATGAAATGGATGTGAGGGGAGTGTAGGAAGAACAGCCGAAAATCCTTTTAATATTAACAGTAATAGTCAGGGTGTTGAGTGTAATGTGGATGGGTGGATTGGGTTTTGCAAGATGGTGATTGGGTGGTGTTAAAGTGGGAGTGTGCAGTGTCAGAGAAAGTTGAAGAATGGTAAATCTGCGGGTATAGATGGCATTACTGGTGAAATGATCAAGAACGGAGGCGAAGATGGGTGATTGATTGGATTTGGGGAAGTTATGCAATAAAGCGTTTATGGAGGGTATAGTTCAGTTATTGGAGGGGAGAGCGGTAATAGTACGCTTGTATAAGGGTAAGGGAGAAGAACTGTAGAAATCAAAGGGGGAATAAGTTTATTGAGTGTTGTAGGGAGGTATATGCTGGTTTGGTATTTTGGTCGAAAAAGAGTGCGTCAGTGACTGAGGGACTGATTGTTGAAGAACAAAGGTGCGTTTAGGAGTGGTAGAGGATGTGTGGATCAAATCTTTACATTAAAACAAATGATTGAGGAAAATGAGGGAGAGAAGAAGAATAAATTATATTTAGGTTTTTATGGATTTACAACAGGCCTATGATAGAATAAAGAAGCTTTATGGCAGGTATTAGTGATATGGTGTTGGTGATGACTTCTGAATGGAATCAAAAGTATGTATGACGATAGTGGCTTATGTGTAAGAATAAATAGTGTCAGTGGTGATTGGTTTAGGATTAATAGGGGAGTGAGACAGGGTTGTGTTATGTCTCCTTGGTTATTCAATTTGTATATGGATGGGGTTATGAAAAAATTCGAAGTGGGGATGGCAGGGAAATGAATTGTTAGAATGATGGAGAATGGAGATGAGTGGAGGGTACCCTACACTCTTATATGCGGAATGATTTGGTTCCCAATGTGGCGAATCTAGAAGAGAGTTCGAGAAGGGATTAGGTAGAAATTGGCAGGGTATGTAAAGGAGAGGTTTGAAAGTAAACGTAGATAAAAATAAGATTAAGTTTGTGAGTGAGGACAGTCCTCAGTGATTATATTAGATGGTGAGCAGCTGGAACAAGTGTCTGAGTTTAAATATTTAGGGTATGTGTTGGATGAGAAAAGAACGGATGATGCAGGTGTAGTAGGAAAGTTGTGAATGGCGGGAGGTGGCTGGGTGCAATTAAATCGTTGGTGAATGTAAAAGGGACTAAGTCTTGAAGAGTGCGGTAGAGTCTTTACATGAAGTGCATGTTTAATTACCTCATTGGCGTGCCCAGGCTATGATTCTGGAATAAGAGATATGAATCTAAAGTTCAATGTGTTCAAATGAATGGCCAATCTTAGGGGCATGCTAGGTGTGAAAGGAATTAATAAAGTGAGGAAGAACGTATTGAAAGTGAGGTTGTGTGGTGTGAAGGATGAATGAGAGAATAAATGAAAGTATGTTGAGAAATGGTTTGGTCACGTGGAAAGGATGAATGATAGTCAGTTGGTTAAGCGGATGTATAGGTGGAAGTCGGTAGGAACCGACCAAAACACCAGAACCGAAAGAGAGAATGGATTGGGTGGTGGGCAGATATCTGTGAAGAGAAATGTGTGAGTTTTGGCAAAGGCAAGAATAAAAGGTGCATGATAGGAGAAATGGCGAGTTTATGTGAGGCGCTAGTTTGGCCCCACCTAGATAAAGGGATGAACCCTGCAGTGATGTTGTTCTATAGTGAGGGTCCGTGATTACATGAAGCTTTAGGGTGGATTTTCTGTCTGTGACAGGTTTTCAAATAATTAATGGAACAGAGGGGGCGGTAAGGCTGGGCTTTCTTTCGATAATTTGTCATATTCTCCTACTGCTTTCTTTTCCGATGCTTGTAGCACTCCTTACTCCCCAATCTTGAGAAAATAAGGTAGGTGAAGAAAGAAAAAGAAAAAGAAAAGAAAAGAAGAGGAAATAATAATATATGTAATATATATAATAATAATAACATATATATATAATAATAATATATATTAACTATATAATATTCATTAAGTTATATTTATCATATACTCATCTATATGTATAATATGTATATGTAATATATATATATATATCATGTATATATGATTCATGATCATCGGTAGACACTTTAAAATCAGGAATGTAATAACTATTTATATGTATGTAGCAATACAATAATAATAATAATATATATATAATAATAATAATATATATATGTAAATATATCTTTATATATCTATATGTATATATGTATATCTATATATATATATATATACTATATACTATATATATATATCTTTACACACAGCTCAACTTAATATATATATATATATATATTTATATATATATATATATAATATATATATATATATACTCTGCTCAACTACTAACTAACTATAATATATATGTATATATAACATATAACTTTCTATATATATATATATATATATATATAATGATGTATATATCATATATATGATTCGACCGTCGTCTAGTGTGGACTTGGTGGAAACCAGAGGGGGGAAAACAGAAAGGACTTAATAGAAGAAGAGAGAGAGAGATTGGAAAGAAGAATTATAGTCAGAGGCGATTTATTGAAGAGATGAAGTGAATCTGGGAATCTTCTGAAGATTTTATTGGAATATTTTAAGAGAAGAGAGAAAGAAAGGAAGCTTTTGATTGATTCATTCATGGTGGCTAGAAATTTCAAGGAAAAAGAAAATTACGATTTTGGATTTTAAAAATGTAAAATTTTAAACATTTAAATTTATTTCATTTGTAATCTGGGTTGGAGGAGCAGCAAAATTTTTGAAATCATTTCTTTTGGCTATTTTGGATAATTAAATACCGTTTTAAATACAAATATAAAATTATAAAGAAATTTAAAACACTAAATTGCAGAAGGTGCTGAGTTTCCCCAGAATATCGTCAGTGTATGAGTAAATTTTCCAAATTCTCTTCCACTGGTAGCAGGGGCTTTTTGGCGACCTTTATCTGCATTTATCTTTCCGCGAATGGTGGTGATTTATCGTTTAACATACTAATAGTAATAACAGTGATTTTGGTGATAATGATAAATAATAATAATGTTAATGATAATTTTTAATATGGTGAATAGTGGTTAATAATATTAATATATAATTAGTGCATAAACAAACGTACTAATAGTAATGATATAAATTCTGGTTATCATGAAAATAATCATCCCTGTTATTTCAGAAAAAGAAAATTTTTAATATAATTGAATAGTGGTGAATAATAATAATATATTGTGAAATATTGTGTAGGCACAACAATATTAATATTAATATTAAAATATAGTGCAGTGATAGTGATAGTGGTGATAATGATAAGTAATATTAGTGATAGTATTAATAATATTAGTGATATTATATTTGTATATATATGTTGTGTATGTGTATATGTATTTAGGTTATGTATTTGTATTTATGTATATATGTATATGTGTATATGTGTGTGTATATATATTATATATATATGTATATGTAATATATAATAGCATATATATATATATATACATATATATAACATATCTCTTTACTATATATACCATAATATAATATATATATATATAATATGCTCCATATATATATACATATAACAATATATAACATCTTTCTCTTATATGCTCCTGCCTCCACCGCTCCTATAACTCTCACTATACCACCCTGCTATGTCTTTGTAGCAGCATATGTATATATATATATATATATATATATATAATAATATATATATATAATATATAACCTTTATATATATAATAATAATAATAACATATTATATATATATATATACTATATATATATATATAACAACTAACTGTATATGTATATATTTTTTAAAATATGTTGTTGTATAAAAGCGCCGATAAGCTCAGTGTGAGCGCTGCCCAACAAGCGAGATTACCCAGGTTCACAGCTTCGGTCAGGGTGGATGCTGAAGCTATTCTCACGCAGGCTTGGCTCCGTCCTGCTCGGACGTTAAGAGTAAGTACACCTCCTCCCTTGATTGGGGCTGCCCGTGAGAGTGATAGTGTTTATCTCTGTAAAAAGAAAAAAAAACACCACACCTTATACCCTCACTATATATATATAATAATAATGATGGTGTTTATCTCTGTAAAAATATATATATATATATATGCTGTATACCATATATATGCTGCTATATATTCTATATCTCTGCCATATCATATGCCATATGTAATATGTATGTAACAACAGCCAACATATAATAATAATATATATAAATATATCTTGTAATATATATAATAATATGTAGCCAATATACTCAACTCTTGCTACTCTTCAACATAACAACCAATAATAATAATAATAGCCAATAATAATAATATACATGTATATAATATATATAATATAATAATAGAAATAATAATAATAATATGTATATATATATACGTATATAATATAATATGTAATATATAATAATATAATAATAATAATAATAATATATCCAATTATATATCTTATCACGCATATATATATATATAACTACTAACAATAATAATAATAATAATAGTAATAGCAATAATACCAATATATAACATATATCTCCGCTGTATATATATATATATATATATATCATATATATATATATATAATGTAAGATAACCTAATATATATCTTATATAGATATTTCTCTTTTGGAATTTCCTAAGTTTTTAAAACAGGTAGATACATTTTAGTAATAACGCATATATATATATAAATATATATATAACACTTAATATATATATATATATATATATATAAATATATATAATATATATAACCATATATATACCTATATATATATATATATATATATATATCTTACCTATATATATATATATATATATATATATATATATATATATATATATATATATATATATATATATATATATATATATATATATATATATATATATATATATAATAACATATATATATATATATATATATATACTATACTATATGCTATACCCATAACAACAACATAACCCAACGCCATATGCCCGCATGGCGCCGCATAATAACATATGCTGTATATATATGTATGCTGCTGCCTTGATTCGGCGGTCATCATGGCGCATTAAACCAGCAGCAAAGAAAGAAGACAAAAGAATATTGAGTGTTTATGGAAGGCGGAGGATAAAAGTTTAGAAGGCAGCAATATCTGCTTTCAAAATTCTGTTTTTTCAGAAGACAAGTTAAACTTGAGTTTAAGTTTAAACTTAATTTTATTTTTAAATTTTAATAATGATTTTCTTCCAAAAGTTTTTAAATTTAATTCATCTTTAAGGAATATAGTTTAAAATATGAGATGGAGGAGCAACAATATTTTCAGCAACATTTCTTTTTAATAATTAATTATTTTTAATGAGATATTAAAACATGGAAAAAAAATTTGAAGCTTTAAAAACTTTAAAATTGTTCTGCTGCCTTTAAGTGTGATGCTAAAATCTCAGAAGTCAGTCGCTCGAGTCATTTAAAAGATTCCTCTTCGTCTGATAGCAAGGTTCTGAAAGAGCACTTCTATCATAATATTATTTTTATGAATGGTGTTACGATGGGACAAACCACTTATCCAATCACCATCGCCTCCTACCTGAGGATATAGTGATTTGTATAAATAATTAAATAATATATATATAACGCCATAACTATGTATATGTATGTATATACTCTTTTATATTTAATATAATATATGTAATAATAATAACTAATATACTATATGTATATGTAATAATAATAACATATATAGGTTAATAATACAATAATATTTTTTAATGTAATATAATAATATATAATAATAATAATAATGTCAATATATAATATGTAATAATAATAATGTATGTAATACTTGTATAATATTAATAACAACATAACAATAATATATGTAATAATAATAATAATAATAATAATAACATAATAGTCTAATAATATAATAATATATATATGTATAATAATAAATAATAATATAATATATAACAACCAATAACCAACCTTTCATCTTTCTATGCTATATAACTGCTATATATATATATATATATATATATATATATATATATATATATATATACCAACAACCTTAACTATATATATATATATATAACAATATATATAACATATATATATGTATATATATATATATATATACTCATACGACCTGTTTCAACCACATCCCTCAAAATAATTTAGTTTTGGAATGGTTGGTAATGATTTTTATTTTAGGTAAGAAAAATTAAAAATTTGATTTTGCTATAAAAAGAACTTACTTTTATTTTATGTTTCATATTGATTTATTTTCAAATTCATTTTATTGTTTGGTTTATTTCGACGTAATATTTTATTATTTGATATGCAATAAGTGTTGTATGTACTTACTTTTATACCATATATATATATATATATATATATATATAATATATATATATATCAACTAACCAATAACCTTACTACAACATAATATATATATATATACTCTACTTTTTCTCATATAACTATATATCTTTTTACTCTCTATACTCTTCTATCTTTTATAATATTCTTACTTATATCATCTCATCTTTTTATATCTATCAATATCTCTTTCTGTATATCTATATTATGTATCTATATATAATAACATATATATCATAACCATATCACATATAATTAATGCAGTTACCTTATCAATAATATATATATAATAACTTATATATATCATATATAATTTATGTATATATATATTCATAATTTCATCAACAATATATATTTATACTCTTTTTTATATATATATACTTATATTTATATATACATCGTATATAGTACCATACACCACTATATACTTTCATATATATTTATATATCATGTATATATATAATAATATATATCTTATATTTTATATCTTATATATATATATTAGTATATATATCTTATATCTTTGTATATATATAATATTATATATATATATACTCTCCTTTATATACTCATACTCTTTACCATAACTTATATCATACTTCATATATATATACTCTATCTTAAGATGGTCGGATTTTGATAACACAATTATGTGCGACTGAGCAGCAGGGTCTCTTGTAAAACAAATTATATTTGAATCTTCCGAAAATTCTAAGGATGGGGATTTAACTTGGCTTATTCATTGAAAATATTTTAAATTATTTCCTAAATAAATAGAATTCAAACTAAACAGGACCAGAGGAGGGGACATTTCATACCCCGAAGGGAGATGGTCGGAGGAATCCCCACCGGCACGGGAACTTAGAAGTGCTGGGAGGTTCCGGAGACCATCCCAGAAGGACCGTTCCATCTGGGTCCACCGAGAACCGAGAACCCCGACTTTCCTGCTCATCTTGCGCGGCGGGTTACCCTATGGTATTCCTTTGGTTAAAAAAAAAAGAATAATTTACTTCCCAAAAACACTTTGACGCCGCTTTCGCTTTGAAGAGCCACGCGGGCAAGCGCAGATGTTTAAAAATCATCAAAGGTGCCTACCAAACACCGGATTGTTTCAATCAAATACTCAGTGGGTGGAAGATCTCACGGATTCCAATAACGCAGATCTTTCGGGAGTCTGCTGGGTTTACCTCGTCAAGGCAACCACTCATGGAACAGCTTTCGTTACCTCTGCGCTCACATCAGGCTCTGAGCCGCAAGGAATAATTTTTAAAAATAGCAGGTGAATGACAAAGAAAAGAAAAAGAAAAAAAGTTAGTTAAATCTTAGGAGCATAACGATTAGTATCTCCATAATTTGTTTTACTTTCTTAAGGGCTCATGATTGATTACTCCTACTGCTTGGGCATTTAAAAAATCTGACCATCTATATATAATATACTTATATATATATATATATATCTTATATATATTATATGTATATATGTAATAACTATATATATATATACTTAATATATATATATATATCTTATATATATATCTATATAATATAAACTTATTTATTTCATATGCCTTCAAATGAAGCTTCCAAAAAAACTCAAGTATTTCTTTTTACATTTCGTTAATATTATTGCAAATTCAGAATCTTAAAATACATTTATTTTCTAGGTTGCAACTTTACACTTTATAATTATTTTGAAGGCAGATATTGGTTTAAAACAGGGTCCTATATATATATATATATATATATATATATATAATAACTACTCATATCACTATATATATATATATATATATAACATATACTCTTTATATATATACCACATATACCCTATACCTACTATCTATAGCATATATATATATAACCCTTATCTATATATATATATATATATATATTATAACCAATAATAAATAACATGCTTATGTAGTAGCCATATATGTATCATACATATATATATGTATAACATATAATATAATAATAGTATAATATATATCACATATATATATGTATGTAATATATATGTATATATAATAATAACATATGTATATCCTTTTAACAATTATATATATATATAACATATATATGTATATTTATATATATATATGTATGGCAATAACCAACCTTAATATAACCTATATATGTATCGTTTTTATGTATAATATATAATATGTAATAATAATAACTATATTTTATTTTTACTTAATATAATATATATAATAACCAATAATATATATATTATATATAAATATATATATATATCGTTTTATATATAATAATAATAATAATATATGTATATATAATATATATATATATATATGTAATAACTATATTTAATATATAATAATAATAATATATGTACTTATAATATATACATGTATATATATAAATAATAATATTATAATATATATTATATGCATATATAACTAATAATATATATATATATATAATAATATATATATATAATATATATAATATATACTATATATATACCATAATAATAGTAATATTAATAATAATATATTATATGTAGTATCATAACTCTTAGTAATATATCTTACTATATATCATATATATATATGTATAATATGTAAAATAGCTCTTTTATATATATAATATAATAATAAATATAATACATATATCTATTTATAATATCTTGTAGCAACCAATATATATAATATATATACTATAATATGTAATTTATATATAATAATAATAATAATAATAATAACTATAATATAATATAATATATAATATATAATAACTAACAATAATATATATATAATAATAATAATAATATATATATATATACTACTATATAATAATATATATGTTTATATGTAATAACTAATATATATATACTCACCCTTATATATATATATATATACTTTATACCATCTATATCATATACTTTATATATATATAACTTTTACCATATATATACTCAGATGGGGAATCTAGAACATTGTGTCGCACAGCTTGAAAGTTAAAAAGTTAAGAATAAATATTTTGAAATTTAATTTTTACTTTTTTGTGAAATAAGCTTTTGGAAAAGAATTATCATTTTCTATATATATATATATATATATATAACATATATATATATATCATATATATATATAACTTAACTATATATATGTAGCAACTTAGCCCAACTTTTCTTAATATATTCAATAATATAATATATATATATATATATAGCATATATAATATATATATATTAATATATATATAACATATACTATATATATATATATATATGTATATATAACACTCTGCTCTACTATATATATATATATATAACTAATATATATATATATATAAATGTTTAAAAACTTACGACGTAAGCGCCAGCAACTATAGAACGGCAGCACTGATCAAAAACAAATTATATATTTGGAATCAGCGGAGAAAATTTTTAAGGAGGGGTTTTTATTTTATTTTTAGTTGTTTATGCATTTGTTGTCGGAAATATTTAATTTATTTTCCCATTTGGGGCTCGAGCCCACAGCGGACAGAGGGGGAAGAGGTCCCCGTCATCTACCGGGAGGCTGAGAGACCCCAACTCCTGCCCTCTTTCGTGGTTTTACTATGGTATTCCTTTCGTTAAGAAATACGAAAGTGTGAAATAAAAATTATTCTTTAAATTGCATGCATTTAAAACAATGCAAATTCTGCAGAAACTTCCCTAATTTACACATCTTTGACTTAAATTAAGAATGCTCTTTATTTGAATTAAAGTACATTCATTAACAATGTAAATAAAAAAAAAGTACATTTTTGTATGACAGTTTTGCGTTATGTAGCCAAAAATTCGCAGGCGAAACCGTGTAGAATTTATTGCAACTTTTTGACGAACATTTGAAGAAAAATTTTTACTTTTTCTCGAATATTCTCCGTTTATTCTTACTTCCGTCGCAATTTTTCTCACTTTAAAATAAGGTTATTAATTTGTAAAAATGCTAATAAAATATCATCGTCTGAAACTATTTCCGTTAGTACCTACATTCATAATTATGCTTTACAAACTTTAGTTACATAAGTCAAATTTAAAGGGAAATAAATTGCCATAGCCTAATAATTTTTGTTCACATAACATTTCAGATATACATATATATGTGCTCTTTTAACTTTCTTCATTCCCATATTTTTATTTTTCAAAATGAATAAATATTTCTTACTGCATGACGACAATTTCTATATTTTATGAAACCGTATATATATATATATGTATATATATATATATAATATATATATATATTTTATGAAATTTTTCTAACTATATTAGAAAAGGATAATATATATATATATATATATATATATATATATATATATATATATATATATATATATATATATATATATATATATATATATATATATATATATATGTTTATATTTATATTTTATATATACTTATATACTACTCACTCTGTAAACATCGTGTGTGTGTATATATTATTAATGACTTATTTGAAATATATATATATTATACATATTTCTAAAAATTCATTGAAAAGACGAATACAATATTTTGTCTGAAATTAAATATTGTATAAACCAAACTCATTACTTTGTTTAAGAAAATTTTGTTAATTTTTATTTATTGCGTATCAACTGTTGATATGCAATTTTATTATTGCGTTGTATTTTTGTTAAAATGTTTTTCATAAACATTTAATGTTAATATTTTAGTTAGTTGCAAACTTGTACTCAAAGTGAAAAGATTAATTGGGACGTTAAAGTGATTAAGAAAAACTGTCGAGTTCTGCCAAACTCTCGTGTTCTTAACAATTTAAACTTTAAAATAACCTTTTTATTATTCATCTGGTCAGCTTGAAACTTTCGGAGCATGTATAGTAGAAGAAGATTTCCATTTTTTGTTTAGATGAAATTTTAGTATACAGAGTAGATTTGACGCTGTGAAAGGAAAAAATTTCAAATTTTCAAAATTTTCCCCAAAAGCAGTGGCAAACCCCTTGGGTTTACAAAAAAATATTTTAAACTAAGAATGTTAATCTCACCCATTTATATATGATCTGAAAATTTCGTATTGATCGGATAAATAATAAACAAATCGAATTTTTTTTTTATTTTTGCATTGAAAAAAAAAGAATTATAATTGGTGGCCTGTAACATTTTTAATATTTATCCGATTACAATGAAACATTCATAGCTTGTGCAACTCTACAAGTCACACATATTTTATTTAGATTAATTTTATTTAGATTAATATATTGTATTACTAACGGTTTTGCCGCTAACCAAGAGAAAACTTTTGAAAACTTCGAAATGTTTCCCATGAACAGCGGCAAATCTGTTCGGCATACAAAAACTTTATCTAAGCAAAAATGTGTATCTTCCCCAATTATATATGATCTGAAAATTTCAAAATGATAGAATGAATAATATTTATTATTATTATTATTATTATTATTATTATTATTATTATTATTATTATTATTATTATTATTATTATTATGTATGTATGTGTGTGTATTATTATTATTAATTATCATTATTATTATTATTATTATTATTGTATTATTATTATTAATGATATTATTATTATTATTATTATTTTTATTATTAATGTATTATTATTAATAATATATTATTATTATTATTATTATTATTATTATTATTATTATTATTATTATTATTATTATTATTATTATTATTATTATTATTATTATTATTATTATTATTATTATTATTATTATTATTATTATTATTATTATTATTATTATTAATATTATTAAATTTATTATTATTATTATTATTATTATTATTATTATTATTATTATTATTATTATTATTATTATTATTATTATTATTATTATTATTATTATTATTATTATTATGATTATTATTATTATTATTATTATTATTATTATTAATATTATTATTATTATTGTTATTAAGTAGCCCCCAAACATTTTTGAATGATTGGTGACCTGCAATATTTTTATTATTCATTTGATGAGTGTCAAATTTTTACAGCTTATATATCTCAACGAGGTACAATTTTTAAATTTAAATAAATATTTTGTGTGTTCAACTGTTATGGCGCGTGTCACGGGAAAACCTTTGAAAATTTTGTAGTTTTCCCATGAGCAGCTGCAAAACCAGTTGGACATACAAGCACTTTATCTAAACAAAATATGTCTATCTTCCCAAATTATACATGCTCTGAAATTTCTTAATAGTCGAACACGTAATATAAAAGGTTTTCGCGATTTTTTGTTTTTGAGTTTATTTTATTTTTTATTTCAAATAATTGGTGGCACATAACTTTTTTATTATTCAGCCAATTAGAATGAAATTATCAGAGCTTACAAATTTAGGCAAGATTAACATTTCTTCAATTAAAGAAACGTTTCGTATACCCAAACATTTTGCCATTGCTAGCAGTTCAACTTCTTTGTTTTATCACTCAAAAATATTTTTCTATATCGAATTGTTATTTTGGGATATTGCAAAAAATCCGCAAGACATTTGTATAGTTTTCTACTACGCTTTCGATTTTATTTACGTTTAGCTATAGGCCTATTTTGATGTATGATTCATTCAAATATAATAAAATTTGATGTTTTTTATAACTTTATAGTTATAGGAAAAGAGAAAATAGTCCATATTTAGCAAAAAAAAAAAAAAATGATATAACTCTGCTTTTTTTAGATATTTTATAAAACATCTGTGTATTGCGAATATTTCAGTGAAGTTCATGTCTAAAAATCTTTTGTATTTCAGCATGAATTCACTTTTAAAAATTGTTGAGTAAAATGCTGATTCATGACATTTGGGATGAAATTACTCAAGATATACCAGTAATTTTGCAAATGTCATCGAAATAAAAGTTGTAGAGCTTGCTTTTCTCTTTCTAATGGTGTATCATTTTGCCCAATAAAATTAAAAAGTATGTATTTTTCCATTTCCGTTCCCTTAATATTACTGCATACAGACAGCAATAAATTGCTAATGCAATGGAAAGGACCGTATATGGTGATATGACCCATAGGTGAAGATAACATCGTTTGGGGATAAAAGACAAAATAAGAACATATCAGGCGAATTTATTAAAATACTTCAAGAGAGACGAGTAAGATGACGCTGTCTTTATAGCAAAGTCTGAAGGAATTATAGAATATGAAGAAGATGAAGGTGAGGAAAATGACTTGGAAATGAGATAACATGATCTTTGGGATTTGTTCATTTAAAGCAAGGCTAAAAGACGTCACTATCGATAATAATATAGAATCTGAAAGAAAGGTTCAATATAGTATGACTGTTGCGACTGTTGCGGACATAGTCCAACATGAAAAAAAAACTTATGTCAGACGAACTGGTAAAGTCAAATCTTGCCAAGTACCCTACGCATTGAGAGAAACACTTAAGAAGGAAGGCAACACATTGTTAGAAATGGGAATTATAAGAATCTCGAATCAGTATGCCTCACCAACTCTAATAGTGAAAAAGAAAGAGAGTACGAATAGGGTATGGGACGATTATCGTAAAGTAAATCAGATTACGTTATTTGATCCTGAACCCATAATGGCGACAGAAGAAATATTTACTAAGTTTGAGAAGGACAAACTTCTCAAAAAACTATTTAAGTAATGGCTATTGACAAATACCGGTAAAGAACGATGATATCCATAAAACCGCCTTCGTAGCACCTAATGAAGGCTAAAAGTCTTTGAAAATGCCTTTTAATATAGTCAATGCTGAGGCAACCATAGTCCAAGAGCTCAGAAATTTTTTGAAGTGCATGCATCCCACCTATAACTATTTAGATGATTTAGTGATCCCCTCTTTCTGACCTAACATTGGAAAGGCAACCGAATAAAGCAATTTCGAGTAAATCCCTGGAATAGGCATTCCAAAGGTAAAATAAAATGTTCATCAGCAAACCCTTATTAAGGCTCCCCCATCACTCAAAATTTTCGTGTTGCAAACAGATGCCAGCGAAACATCGCTTGGGGCCATATGGATGCAGGAACATCAAGACGGGCTTTTTCAATATCATATGCTAGCAAGAAAATATGATACTATTTTTAGGGAAAAGAGCTTGTCTTACAAACGAATCACAAATCCCTCACATACATAAATTTTCCAGAAAATAAATTCGAAAAAATATGAGGTGGGCTATTTTTCTCCAGAGATATAAATACAGGATAGAATCCATAAAACGGATTGAAAATATAGCTACCGATTACACTGTAACAGAAAATAAAATTTTTTGTCTTTGCTCTGAAAGCATTATTTAATAATTACTTATGTGTAAAAAGCAAAAAAAAATAATATGATTCCCTTCAATCCCTTTTCTTTTATTACTTTGACATCGCTGTTTTCAAACTGATCTATTTACATTTGTGAGAATATTAATAATTTTTAAATACACGACATATTTTTATTTCTTGAACCTTCTGGCAACTTAGAAGACGAATTAAATACAGAGCACGTAAGCAAAAGCATCAATATAGTTAGTTAATTAGTTCATCAGTGTTTTAGTAGCTGTTCAAGTGGAATATGATACACTCTCTTCAATAATATTACTAAAACACACACAAAACAAAAAAAACGGCCACAAAAGCCTATAGCATTTGTATAATAAAATCATACGAATCAAAAAGATAAAAAAATAAAAAAGTAAGTATAAATAATAAAAGAAGATTTCAAGTACAAAATATAAATAAATAACCAACCAAAGCAATATCAAATAATCTAAGAATCATAATAAGGAGCACACTTTCTATACATTTTGAAATAAGGTACAAGTAAAATAGTAAAATATAATGAAAATAAAAATAAACAGAAAAAAATATAATTATAGAGTTATATTATCTCAGCACGGATATACCACATACTTTACACAAACCTATTAAAATTCAGCAAGATAAAAAAAATATAATAAAAATAACCGATTAAAATTAAATAGAAAAAGAATTAAGAATATAATAAAAGTATAATGTAAAGATACAATATATATATACATAATTAATTAATCAATAATATAATATAAAAATAAATATATAATAAAAAACAAATAAATATAATATAGATAAATATTATAAATAAATAAAAAAAGATTTAAAAAATAATAATACAATGTAGAAAAAAAGAGGTATAAAAGATCTTATGAATGAAAAATAAAAAAAAAGAACTAAAATAAGAACTTATTAAAAAATGTAAAAGATATAATATAGATATATATAAACAATAATTAAGTTAAAATAAACATAAAAGAAAAAAAAAAGAAAAATAATTAATATAAGATAGAAAAAATAATAAAAAAAGAGATAAAGAAACCAAAGGGAATAATCAAAGATAAATTACGAAAATAATACTGAAGACCTGATAAAAGATAAGAATTAAAAAATTATAAAATAGAAAAAAAAAATAAGAAATAAAGAAAGAAGAACAAGTGAATGAAAAAAAAGAGACATAAAGAAAAAGAAGAAATTAAAGGTAAAAATAATATAAAAAAATGAAAAAGGGATAAGATAAATAAGATAATAAATAATTAAATAAAAACAAAATAAGAAAAATGAAATAGATAGCAAATAGAACGAAAATTGAAATATAGAATATATAAATACATAAAAGAGAGTGAATGTACTAAAGAATTACATCAAATAATATAACATAAGAACACGCTGCACCTACAAAATAACACCAACTATTCGATTTTTTATGTTTTTAATTTTCATATTTATATTTAAATAAGAAAATATATAAATTTAGAACAATAAGGAATATTAAGAAAAAATAAAATAAGTAATAAGTAAAATAAAGAAAACAAAACAAGAAAAAAGCAAAATAAAACAGGAAAGTGTATATAGTAAAGCACCAATTTAAATTGAGATATCTCAAGCCATACGCGCGGGACAAGAGCAGGGGACGAAGTGTCAACCCCCACGATACACAAGTAAAATCCAAGAACGAACGAAGATGCCAAAAGACCACAGAACTATACACCTGCCATCTCTTATAACAAGATATATACACCACACTAATAGGAAGTATTATCACATATAGTTAAAAAAAATACAAAGAATGTAGTTGAAAGTAGGTAAAATATTTAATATACTTTTGAGTTTGTTATTTGTAAAAGAGGAATATCATAGGGTAATCCGCAAAGATGGCAGGCAGTCAGGTCAGTATAATAGAAAAATATAAGAAAGAAACAACAGAGCTCATCGGAAGCACTCGACGCGATAGGCGACGGGGGAGAGACTTTCAGTCACCCCATCTAGTACACCCACCAGCGAACGCTCACACAGAGGCCCAACACATATGGAATTGAGTGTATTGTTTATTTAAAAAATAATTCAAACGAGGAAGAAACAAGAAGGAAAATAAAAAAAGAGATTAAAATAAAAAAAAATAAACTAAAAAAAAAAATAAAATGATAATCAATTTACCAATTTAATATCTCAATCGCACGAAAAATAACAATAAAAATAAAAAGTCAATAATAACCTGAAATAACACAAGAAAAAAACAAAAGTAATAATCAATATATTGGAAACAATAATGAATTAAAAAAGAACTTCAAAAAAAAAAAAAAAAAAAAAAAAAAAAGAAAAAAGAAATATATTTAAAAGTTAATATAAGAAATTAAAAAAATTGAATCCACTGATATACAAAAATAAAATAAAAGCTTATATTTTTTTTTCATATAAAATTAAATTATAAAATTAAAAATTTATTATGTAATCTATATCCTCATTCAATTTATGTACATAACATTGATATTATTATATGAACTCATCAGGGATTAGATTAAAAGAATTAGTACAAAAGGAGACCAAAAATCATATAGATAATTATAATATTAATATATATGGTGGATTTGAACAACAAAAAATGTACATAGTATCATCCATAGATTAAAATGGAAAATCTCTATCAAGTATATTGATCTGGATTGCATTTCATTTCTCATCATTCATTACATATCTAAACTATTGATCATTTTATAATATTAATTGTATATATTCATTATTATTACCTAATCTCTTTAATTTACGTATGATTAAATTTCATTAATTAAGCTAGTATAGCGCACAAATGACGGACCAAACCAGACTACGGAAAGTATGCACATAATCCGAAACGGGTGCACATAGTTAGCCACCACGCACTCTATATGCAACAGTGCGCGGCTTATTTCAGAGGACCCCTTGACGTTCGACTGAGTGGTACTAAGATCGATTGAACCGAATTTGAAGAGTGGAAAATGAAGCATAATGAAGACGAAGAGCTTCGCGATAAGATTTGTAGGAGAAACTAAAACATCACAAGGTAAATAATATAAATCCAAAAGCGGAGCATTAGCCCCCAAAAGGGCGGCACGTCTCTATCTTAGAGAGTCAATGCCTTAGAAAAACAATTAAGTAATTCTTAGAATGAACAGGATAATGCAATTTTTAGATGCACTTCCAAATACAGAATTTCTAATCAGCTATCATTACCCACACTAGAATCGAAGTCTCTAGAAATCGTCATGACAACTCTAGGTATGACTACTGGAGATTATAGACACTCTTTTAGCAAGGAAAAAAAACTCACGATACGAACAAGGAACACATGTAAACAAAAAAAAATTTAACATTCGCATAATCTTGTAGATTTTCAGCACAGATTCCACACTACTTTTCTCACGCAGAGATTGTAACTTGTCAACTTTCAAACTTGTCAACTCACTCACTCCATGTAGTATACTTGATAAACTTATCATAGAGCTGAGTATTTTGAAGTCGACACGATAAGTTCACCCCTACAGGGAGTGCATGGACCACCTTGAATCAGCCAAGGTCGAACATTCGTCTGAAAAACACACAAAACTGTTAAGAGAAACCATAACCGTATACGAAAGCTATCTTTTAAGAAAGCTCTTAAAGCTAGAAAACTCCTAATAAACATGAGAAGTGAAATCCTCGTCACGAGACAGAATTACAGATAGCTCCCTCTGCGTCTCACCCCCTAAGGAGGGGAGCGTACACACACAAAAGAAGACCATTAATTGATCAAGAAGACTGAAATTGAAGATGCGGCAAAATGCATAGCAGGAGGCCCCACGTCAAAAACATATGTCACATGAAGACGGAAAAGTTCGAGCTCTCTCTACAGAAAGACAGAGAAGTAGTCCAGCGACCCCGGAGGCGTGTCACCTAGTGAAAAGTAAGAAGTAATGAATGCATGAGAAACAGAAAGAAGAAGAAAGGAGAGAAAAAGAATAAGGTAAAGAAGGAGGGAAGAGATAAGGAAAGGAGACGAAAAAGAATGAACACATGAGAGGAGCTAGAGAAGGACTCAGAGTGCTCCAGGCACAGTAGCTGGATAGCCACAAGTAGCAGGGGACCGAGATAATAAAACAGTCAGGAAAAGAATAACAACAATAGATTAGGTGTGTTTTTTAAGAAGTATATCGAGGTCGATTGAGTTTCGAATATGGATGAGTTATAAAGATAATAAATCGTGTAGAAATAGAGGAGTATAGACCACCCCATTAGATGGATTAGTTTCCGAACTGAAAAAGAGCACAGAATGTCAAAAAACACAACCGAAGGAGAATGAACGAAGATGTCATGCCAGACAGGACACGAACCTCAAGAGGAGCACGAATGAAGAAAGAGTCTGAACTCAGAGGAGAGGAGTTGACAAACACTCACTGATGCACCTTGCAAGTCGAGGTCTATTAACACTCTCAGTGATATATGAATGACAAATACATTGGGCTTCCATGAAACAAAGCCCACGCTATCATAATGGTTAATTGAAACTGAGCCCCTAGATTTCGCAAAACGAATAATGGATTTCAGACCTATCAGAATAAAAAATAAATAAGAGAATACATAAGCATAATAAGCATTCTTACAACCACTGCTCTATGTTCACTACACTGCAGAAAATTTACGCTATTATATAAACACATAAACCATAAAATATGGACTTTACATTTACATATCACACAACCATACAGCCGCCACATCCAACCTCCCTCCTGCGAAAATCCACTGTGATATTAAGGATCTATTGAGAAATCCAACAATCAGAAGTAAATCAATTATTGAACATAAGCATGAACACTAAATTCAAAAATCTCGTACTTAGACGATATAACAAACGACACAACTATATCGGAAATACGATCTACATATCACCGAATAAACAAAGTCTTTTACCATTAATAAAAGCCTAGCTCACGCCTCATCTCAACTAAAAAAATCAATGCTTACAAAACAAAAACCTATCACATCTCTATAAGCCAAGATAAGTTAAATAAGCACACACGTCAAATTAACAAACTTACCACACAACTTATCAAACAACCAGTTACACTAACATAGAATAACAAATGACTGCACTAACTTAATTACACTTATTTCACAGCATTATCCCTTCTAACATACCGATCAACGAACGACACAAAACTAACACACGCTACGTCAAATAACACACTGAAGACATTAAAACAATACAATTTAGACAAAAAATTAAATAATCAACAACACTTGCCAGTTAACTCTATATCAAATACATACAAGTCACAAACAAATCATACTCTAAACCATATAAAGATAGCTTCAAATTAATAAAACTAACATGATGTAAGCAAGATAAAAAAATGAATGAAGAGAACGAAAAAAACAAAAGAAAGCACCTATCAAACCATGCTAATATAAGCACGCACCCGATCACTAAGCACGTCAACCATTAACAAAGACTGTCAATCACTCATCAACAACTAGTAACAGTAATCTAAAAAATAAAATGATGAAAGAAAAACAAATAATAATAACAATAAACAAGAATAATTTAATCAAAACAGCCTAGTTATCAACGACAATGTATACTAAACATAAAATACATTAACGTTAAATCGTGGTAACAAACCACTAAAACACACTATATATTTAAAGCACAAAAGTATTTATCAGAACACGGAGGGGGAAGAGATAACACAAGTTACTAGGTAAAAAAAGATACTGCTAATCAAATATAAGTTGATCATCCCAACACTAAAAAAACTAAAAACTAAAAACGCAGCTAACTGCGTAAACACAGAAGCTAAGAACATAACTGCCAAGACAAACCATAACCAAAAACATTGAGCAACGACGAAATAAAACTGGAAGAGATAAACATTAACAGAGAGATTCATCACACTTAACACCAGTAAAGCAACTATCATGGTATGCAAGACCGTAAACACCATAATAAGTCCACTATTAAAAATCAAACAGGCAATAACAATCATAAACATGCACATATAAACGTGTAAAATCTGTACACTAGACACGAGAAACTAGACATATGTAAACTCCAAAACTCATTCTCACACATGAAGATGTATATCACTACATCATATGACATAATGAGACAAAAAGACAATACGCACCCTTACAACCATCTACAAACAATAAAAATTATCACACAACAAGTAAAACTAAACAAATAGCAAGAACACTCGACACTAGAAACATATAATGCATATACAAAGACAAAATACTAAGCACAATGTCTAACAAGTCACGAATAACAAAAACTAATTCTAACATTAAACATCAAAGTGATCAGCTGAGTATCAATTTAAACACAGAGTTAACTACACAGAAAATCAGCTAATGCGAAACCGGTACATAACCGATGCTCACATTAATAAAGCTAGCATGTAGCGTATCAATGAAACTAATTCGAAGAGATATAAGGGGCCGTGAATAGCAACACGCACAAGAAAAAATCAAAATAACACCATCTTACGCTGGAACCGTAGTCAAACCAGCGATTATAAAGCAGCACTGCTGAGCACAAATGTGTGCCGACGACTAATGGAAGATAGCAGTAAGAGTCAAACTCAACAATAGATACAAAGACTAACCTAATTACACACTGTTTTACCAAAAATCATAATCACATCTAACATAGGATTAAGCAGATATAAATGCTACCAGTTGAACAAGTAAAGATTCTATCACACAAGAAAAAAATAGAAGTACGAGTTACGAAAACTAACGGAAAATAAACCGATATATCGAATACCGCCTAACGAAGTAAAGAGACGAGAACAAACGAGAATTTTTTGGGACAAAATGTGTATCTCTTTATTAGACCGCAACCACCTACACGAAAAAAAACAAAAAACAGACTCACACATAGAAAAATCGACATATTGCTATGAACCTTATCAAGTAAACCATTCACTAAAATGTGAAGCAATAGCTAAATTATATATTAAACCCTCTAACAGCAGAATAAGACAAAGGCCTTGTTACAGTCGCCATATAGGTTATACAGAAATATAAATGAAAACTTACACATGCTTCTCGGAACACAACGCGAAACTCCGCAGTGAAAAGAGTGATCAAACACAACAGCGTAGAGATGCAGAGAGAAGATGTAACTGTCGTATCAGCACTGACGAAACGGAAAAACTATAAACACTACTGAAACATACGTAGTCAGTAAACACAACGGCTGTATAGTATGAGATGCTTGTCCTAAACACATCAACCATCAGCAAGAAGGTGAAACAAAGAATAACAGCATTAAGACGAAGAAATCAGACACAGTGACTCCAAGAATCACACAAAAGGGACGCACACTATTCCGCCTCTTAGAACACACAACAACGAACGACAGAAAATAGCAACAACACTAGAACTAGAGACAGTGCGATACAAAAATAAGTGTGCTTTATATACCAACACAGATAAGAATAGTTATGCCTAAAACGGCATACAAGCTGTTTTCACATTAATAGAAGGTAACGCAGTAGATCATATAACTCACACACTATAAATGTACAAGGATGACAAAAAGGCGCCCCACAAGTAGTAAGACAACACCTTACAGCGCCGAATTAAACTAACTGACGGATTACACAAGTAGCCTAGCACAGCGTAGCAAAAAACGATAGAGAACAATATCCAACCTATTCTAAACTCAGCATTATCAGTGTAAGCTATATCAATGTTAAGTTTACATTGAAACACAGCTCAAGGAAAAGAAAAATATGATTGAAAGTATTTACTAGTATCATATTCTTATTAACAAAAACATCACGTAACACACATTGTTCAAGGGTTGATGTATAAAAAAATAAATAGATAAAGCATCACAATATTTACTACATTAACATATAGAGTAATTTCTCAATGAGACTAAATCGTAATTCATTAGCATTATCCACCACTTGCCTCCAAAAATCAAGAATCTAAATAAATAGTACTAAACAGCCCAAAAATCTTAACTACAAACACATTATAAAGCACTATACATCACAAACATATATCCAGTATAACATTAACAAGTTCATACATACCTAACACACCTACAAACAAAAAGACAATAGCTCAATACAAAAAGAGACAAGCCAATTCAAATAATATAAGATATATGAGCCAGAACAAATGCACTAAAAAGATAACAGGAAGAGCGATCAGAGGGATACTTGAAGAAAGAATAAGGAATACTACAAGTTTCGCAGTAGAGTATGAACAAAATATGAGAAAATTATGGGAGTGGCAACCGAAGAAAGTCAACCAAAGATTTTGAAAACTGAATAGTAACTACAGATAAAAAAAATTTACGAAAGCACGTATAGAAGTCCTCAAACAGCCTACAGCACACGCACAGAATTAAAATTAAAAATAATAAATAAAATAATATAGAATCATTGAAACAATAATACAATAATAATAATAATACAATAATAATAAAACAATAAAATAATTAAATAAAAAATAATAAAAATAATAAGTATAATAATAATAATATAATATAATAATTAATAATAATAATTAATGGGCAACAAAAACCAAAACAACAACACAAAAATTCATAAAAACTTTTAAAAAATATTTACATTAAAAAAAATTAACGGAACCGAAGAAGACATTTGAGACAAGCAGAAAAGCCAGCGGCGGCCGGATTTTATGATACCAACGAAAAAAACTCCCACCCGTCAATCACAAATAGATCTACTTTATGACAAAATAAATAGAAAAGAAAATAATTAGAAAATAACAGAAAAAAAAGATATTAAAAAATAAAAGAGTAATAAAAAGAGATAATAATAAAAGAGCAGCACCCCGCGCCAGACGGAAAAGCATGCACACGCAGAAACAGAAAAGAGAGAAAGATACGGCAATCAAACAAAGCACCCGTCTCCTCCAAGAGGAAAGAGAAAACGCCCCGACAAAAACACCCAAACAACGACCGACGGACAGACCCCACAGAATCCAAAGCCGCCAGAACCAACAAAACCGATACCCGCACAAAACCCGCAGCACCCAGTTCCACGCGCCCAGCCAAAACGCACCATCGAGGCAAAAGCCGACACCAGCACGTCCGCAGTCCCAGCCACCCACCACACACCAACACGATAGCCCCAAACCCGACCCTAAGAAACACAGCTCACATGACCAAACCACCACTGACTGGAGAGTCGTCTGACCCCTGCAACCACACAAGCCCTTCCACAACACGGGCCACAACAACACCCCCAAAACCATTTAACAACACAAGATAAGATAGATATACATAACCTCTGAGAGCGCTTTAATTATCATACAGACCAAACGAATAACTGTAAACAGAACAAGAAAACGCATTACCAAACCACCAACATAAGCACAAAAATAAAAATTCTTACATTACAAATAACACAACCTCCCGGAGAAGACCCCACAACTATATAGCGTAGTCACCAAACCACAAAGCACGTTAAAAGACACAGACATCCTGCATCGTATCAAAACGCATCAACATAAACCATGAACACTACACCTAAGGAAACAACTGATACGTACACAAAACACCCTTAGAACCACACACCAAACATACTAATAACACTAAACTACATATAAAACAAATCTCCGCAACACGTTAAACAGCCAAGTGAAAAGTACAACCGGTGACAACAAACTTCGAAGCAAAGCGCTCACCTCAGTCCTTTCTTACAACCAACAATACACCTTTAACAAGTATCTAATAGTTCAAGTACTTACAAGTTAACACTCCAAGAATCCAACTATTTAAACACAAACGCACCTATATAATCGCCATAAACGCTAACCAGATCCCTCAAAATGCATCATAAACGATTACAACAGACACAAACCAGAATACTCATCAATGCTAACGAAAAGCAAATGATATACCCGCCAACTGCAACGTCCGTATCATTTAACAAAAAATTGCACTCACTCAAATCAGCTCAACAAATCATACATCGCACCAAAGCCCAAACCATAAATGACAAAAAAGATACACTACTAATACACAAAATACTACCATAACCCACACTACGACAAAAATAACTATCCATTATATATATAAAAAGTAAGTCCTTTCGAATAACAACACATACTCACACGCTAACACCTGTGAGCAGCAAAGTAGCTCTTCTAACATACATCATAACAGAGCACAGCTAAAATGACAAGAAAAATGCAAACCACCCAATACCCTACAATCAACGAAGGGTACACCATCCCAACCCAGAGAACACTGAAGAATCTATAGATACATTGAGCATATGTCGAAAATCGATAATTGTCGAGTCACTCATCTCAAAGTACAAAACAAATAAAACAGTAAACCCACCATCATAATATATACAACCTTTCAGACTCGACACTAATGATCACACCACCAGCGCCACACTATAAATAGCAGCCACTGATAACCAACAAAGACTTAGCATCAATAAAGCTAACATATC
The DNA here is from genome assembly GCA_015478945.1 of Trachelipus rathkii. Classification (NCBI taxonomy): domain Eukaryota; kingdom Metazoa; phylum Arthropoda; class Malacostraca; order Isopoda; family Trachelipodidae; genus Trachelipus; species Trachelipus rathkii. The sequence continues at coordinate 12,906 of JABUQX010106635.1, read as the reverse complement.
ACTAACCCGCACCTAAGACACACAACACTCAAAAACATACCCCTATTAGATTATAGATTGTACAACACTAGCAAGAACCCTAACACACTCAAACCTCGTCGCTCAAATAAAAAACATCGCCTCAACATCCTCCATACAGATTCCACAAAACATACTTATTCAAAGTAAAGTAGCTAACCAGTACAATGACTCGAATAGTCTCAATATCATCCACTATGGTCGCGGATTATGCGAGAGACAACAGCTGTAAAGCGCCAAATATGAGTCTAACAAAAAGTCAAAAAGTTAACACAAGTATCCAAGTCTATCAAGATACTCAACCTCTAAATTGACACTAAGCACACAATATACACATATCTTAATCTAACAAGATGTCACGCATTAATCAGAGAAAATGGAAGAATGAAACAAAAAATATAAATTCAAAAAAAAGTTAACATTAAAAAATGAAACCCCATGAAGATACCACATCGAAACGGTACAACACAATAGACAAACAACTCTCCTAAGGAAGACTCCTACACGAATTAAGGTCACTAACAAATACAACAAGAACTTTAACTGGTAGGCTCACGTCTTCCCAGCAAAAGGCGCGTACACTAAACATAACATCATCGAATCAGACGACACCACGAAGGGCACAAAGGAGCTCCCAAAAATGGCCAAAAATACTTACACACAAATAGTGTCAATAAAAGTTCGTGCTAACAAAAAAAAATACACATAGGTTGTATTTCACACCATTGTTAATTGACGTTACAGAATAATATTAATCATAACCTGTACTTAACCAATATTTACGAAAAAAGAAGTAACACTATAACAACTGTATAAACATAAAAGACTGAAACGAACTACGACAATCTCACGAAGAAAAACCAAGGGAGAGGATAGCCCCAATATAGAAAAGAGATTTGAAATCAAGAAGGGGGGATCACCCCAGAAAAGAAGAAGTGAGAGAAGATTATCAGAGCGTGCATCTCTCCACACAACACATACACACAAATAATATCGTACTATAAATACTTCTCTGCTATACATTTTCATACGGTCTTTCTGTACCTTTGGCTATTTCATTGTATTTCTATCTTTTTGTCAATTTAAGACCCGCCATCACGGTGAAAGGGCGAAACGAGTATCCCTGCACTCACGCAATCCTATAAAACTCCACTACAGACTCCTCACGAACACCGAGCATACGCTATAATCTACCATCCACTATTGCACAATTTCGACTAGCTTCATATATGATCACAGAAGATAATATAAATGCGAGAAACACACCACACGACCTATAGACGGGAGTAAAGAACGAGAGAACAGATGAGTCTGAAATCGCACGAATATTACCTCGCACTCAACTCACTAGTCACAGTCACACACTAATATACACAATCCGAGATCGCGTCACGCCAAACCTTGCAGGTCTCTCAGACGAATACTTGACTGAGACGGATAAGGCAACACCACACTGTAGGGAGGTGACCATAACACGGATACAACCAAAACTCAACCTAAGTAGATCAAGTAGTTAATCCACATACATAAGGAATTAGAAAAAATAGAGAGTAGATACTAAAAAGTTTGAAAGCAAACCTCTAATTACATATCATAGTGCAGAAAAGAAATGGTGAGTCATACGAGGAATAATAGTACGTGGCTGAGGCTTGAAGAAATAAGACAAACGCAAAAATACGGGAAAATCACAACTGGTTAGATTAAGAAGGCGATGAAAATAGATAAATTATCCCTGTAACACTCACTCTCTTACATAAAGAAAAAACTCACGAACCTTTGAATCTTATTCATTGAAAATACACAAAATAGAGCCCAACATGACAGGGGAAAAAAAACCAAGGAGAACGCGGAGCAAAAAACGAGAATACGGAAAACCAAGACAGAGAAACAACGACAAACAGCAAGGGGGGGCAAGAGAGAAAAAGCAGAAAACCAAGACAGAGCAATCGAAGAACCGCAATGGCTAAAGAGAAAGAAGATGGCAGTCAAAACGAGTGAGGAACGAGAGGAAGATAAGATGAAGAAAGAGAGACGCATGAACAAAAAAAATAAGAAGATAAAAAAGAGAGAAAGAGATAAAAGAGAAATAGAAAGCGGAAAAAAAGGAGGAGGGAGTGGGATCCACACCCAACCGCAAAACGGCATTCAAAGGACCGGACGACAGCAAAGCGAGTTCGCGACAATAGAAAAGAAAAACAAGGAGAAATCAAAGAGGCCATAGGGATCAAACCAGACTGAAAGAAAATGGGAAAAATCCCTTAAGCAACCTAGAACAGAGCACCGTAAACCGAAAACATAGTCTCTCATAACAATTTCGATACAGAGAACCCGAGAATCAGATACACGAATAACAATCAGATATCGCATGCGATCAAAAAATGAGCCAATCTAACACTCAAATATTAAACCCCTTCTATGAAACAAAAAAGACCGCACCATTGGGTACTATAAGCCACCTATTAGAGAATTAAACCTTAAGGACGTATACATCACAGGCATCGAAAATCTCGGAAGTCTGTCTTCCGAGACCTCTATAGATCGACCCGCGAGTTCAACGAACCTATGAAAGACCCACAACAACACAGTCAGAACCTCTGAAAAAAACCAGCGATGATTGACAAAATGTGCTATATAACCCAGAGACCGTGCCAGAGATAGAATGCAAACTCTGCCCCTATACTCTCACTCCAAAGCTCGTATTACACACGAGATCTAGAACACGTCAATACTCGCGACCCACGCAGATACTCTCAACTCACCATAACTTAATAATAAAGACACTAATACAGCGACGAATAATACATAACACTACTAAATCATAAATAGCCAAATAATAAGATCATAAAATAATAAATAATAGATGAATAAGAGTAAATAACTACATAATAAATCATAACAATACAACTCACACTCAAAATAAGCCAACTATAGATATTATCTCACAATATCAATCAGTAACAATATACTAATCTTATCACTAATGTTTCATTTTAATCAATCATATTATAACATCTAATTTAAATTCTAAATAATAGAGAATTTCTATGTAGTGTATTATTCATATTATTTTTTTTTGAGTTCTTGATAAACAAAAGTCTCAAACTATACAGGTTGAGTGATGCGCTATAATGATCAAGACTTAACGTTACTGCGAATGACGGTGGTGGAATAATTGTTTTTTTAATATATTTATTTTTTTTCTTTGCAAAATTACTCGTAGAGAAATATTTTAAAAAAAATTTTTACTCCCCATTTACGGCTCGATCCACGGACAGAGGGGCGACCGAAAGTCCCCCCCGTCGTCCACCGGAGAGGCGAGAGACCCCGACTACTGCCATCTTTGTGGTTAACCCTATGGTAATCCTCCTATTAGTTAAAAAAAAAGAAATAATTTTACTTCCTTTACACTTGGTATTATTTAAAACTAAAGAGAATACCATAGTGGTAAACCGCCAAAGATAGGCAGCAGTCGGGTCTCTCGCCTCCCGTGACGACGGGGAACTTACTCTCCCTCTGTCCCCGATCGCTCGGCCACCCTTAAATGGGGCCTAAATAAATTTCTTTTTTTAAATATTGAACGAATAAATGAAAAAAAAAAAAAAGAATTCATAAATAATAAATATATTGTTTTACTGTAGGTGCTGCCTTACTCTAGGAAAATATGTCAGCTATATAGACACATGAAAATTATATTATACTTAGCATACTCAACGTAATTATATAGATATATATCTATTAATATATAAAATAAATTAGTAGATATATAATATTATATAAATATGCAAAAATATTATAATATATATAAATTACTTATTAATAATTAAAATACAATACTATATATTAATTAACGATTAATATATATATTATTATAGGTATAATATTTATACTATATATATAATATATATAAATAGTATATATAAATTTAATGTACCATTTAGATTTATATGTTTGAAATATAAAAAATCAAATAATAATTGAAAATAACAAATCTAAAATATATAAAAGATCCATAGTACCACCTGAGATATGTTGCTATCACATATTATTCATTTCATACACTATGATCCTTATGGATCGTCGTAAGGTGAAGCATTGCATATCGCTACCTAATTTAGATGATAAAAATATCGACGATTGCTTAGAGAAAGTATACGATATAGCGAGATGAGAGAGAGAGACGAGAGACGCGAAATTAAAACCAGCCAAACTTTTACTGTGACTACAGTACAGTTTCTACAAATTTGCCGCTTATTTATATATATATATATAGTTAATCACTAAATATATATATATATATATAAATATATATATATACTATATATATATATATATATATATATATGATATATACTACTATACAATATTATATATATATATATTACTAACCTAATATATAATATATATAAATTGGGTTATGCAAAGAATCAGAGGGTGGGGTGAGTAGGCATAGGTGATGGTAGTTAGGGAGTAATGAGAATGAAAGAGAGTGGAGGGTGCACCTACCTATTATATGCAGGTGATTTGGTTTTGTGATGCGAATCTGAAAAAAGTTTGAGGAGGATTAAGTAGAGAGATTTGGCAGGTGTAAAAGGAGGTTTTGAAGTACGGTAAGAATAAGTAAGGTTATGGCATTTTGACAGCTAGAGGACAGGATCTCTCGTGTAAGTTATGTTCAGATGGTGAGTAGCTGAACAAGTGTTTGTAAGTTCAAACAATTATATTATTATAATATGGTGAGAGATGAATATGGGAACCACGGATAGATGTCAGTAAATTGCTATATGAAAGTTCCGTTGTATATCTAATGGCAGGAGATGGCTGGGCAATCAAATCCTTACTTGGATGTAAAGGGGAATAAGTCTTGAGGTGTGCTAGCGTCTTACATGACGGTTAAGCATTACTTTGCTTAATGCAAGTAGTGCAGACTACCCGGATGGTCTGAATAAAAGCAAATAGAATATAAAGGTCACTACGTGATATAGAACTCTCGATGGGCTCTACACGCGCATTTTGATGGAGTTGCTCCTGGTTACAGCAGCAACCAACCAAAGTCAAGCACACGCCGACAAAGATCGACTCAGTTACGAAATTGCCCAATAATAACACGAAAAATTTCACCGTGCAGGACTCGACACCATCAACAACAGCGTCGCCGTTAGACAATGTACGAGAAACTCTACCACTGGTCCAATCCGCCTTCCCCAGAAAAAGACAGGCATCTCGCGAGTTTTCAAATTTCCGGCTTCGATATCACTGGCTTTTGGAAACTCGGTGATTTATTCAAATCCTAGAAGTGGTTGGTTTGCAACCCCTGCTGGGCTAAACGGGCATTCTGCTAGTTGCTCCCATAGACAACATATGTTACCAGTTTGCAAACCAACTCAGAATCTAAGCACGCCGAACAGCGGCACAACATGCTTGTTGCGACAAAATTTGCACTAAATAAGACGAAGAAATGTTCACTCGCCACGCAGGACATCGACCACTATCACGAAAAGGCGCTGTTAGCGACAGTATGTACAAGAGTATAACAACACTACTCATCGCACACTAGAAAAAAAAAAGGACTATTTGACGTTACTAAATCTTTAAGTTTCCATCTTCCGACTTCACTAGCCTTTGAAACTCTCGATAACCTTCATTACATTAACAAACGTCGCCACATCGTATAGAAGTTATACTGGTTGGACCCTTCTCTGGGGCTAACACGGGACATTCTCTCAAGCTGCTCTCCGATGGGCATAACAGGGACCAATGCGACAAGGTCCAAGGACACGCCGAGAAGCGATCACTCAATACAAGTTTGCTCAAATACAGAGGAAAATATTTTTAAAACTTCTGTCAAAGGACTCATAATACACCACCATCGATCAGAACAGCGCATCCGCCGTTAGACAATATGTACAGGAGCGTCTACCACATCTAGAACACATCCGTACTCCCTAGAAACAAGAACGCCATCTCGGGCAATGTTTTCCAAATATCTCCCCCTGCTTCAATTTCCACTCCTCTTGAAACCCTCGACACTTACCTTTACCAATCCACAGAAATAAGGTGATTGAATCGACTGCTGGGATATAATAGGCATTCTTCTGGCCCGGTAGTTCAGGTAGGAAGCAAAGCCGACACAAAGGGCATTGGAAGCCGACTATCAGCGCACAGTCACTCTTGCTTTGACAGGTGTTGCTACGAATAGAAAAAAAAATATACACACGCGCCAGACTCGAACCATCGACAACAAAGTCGCCGTTAGACAATACATGCAGAGTGGCTTAACACTAGTCCTATCCGACACCCCAAATAAATAAGGTATCTCTTTACAGTTGGCTCAAATCTCCTGCTTCGCGCATATCACGCTTGAAACTCGATACTTATTTAAATCGACAGAAGATGGTTGGAACCCGTGCTGGGGCTACACGGCATTCTTCAGGCGTGTTCATGTGTTACAGAGCAACCGCACAATGAGAGGTCAAGAACGCCGACATAGTGCACAATATGCTTGATTGCGACAATTGACAAGATAAAAGACGAAAAATTTCCTCGCGCCAGGACTCCAACACACTACAACAGCGTCCCTTAGAACAATGTAGAGCGCTGCTCTTACTTACTAGTCCGACCTCCACCTCCCCAGAAAAGAAGGCATCTCCGGAAGTCTTCAAATCTCCTGCTTCGATAACACTGCGCTTTGAAACTCGACACTTTTTAAATCCACAGAAGGATGGTTGAACTGGGGCTACACAACATTCTTCAGCAAAGACTATGTTTACTAGGAGAGACAACCGACATAAGTCAAACGCCGACATTGCGCACGATATGGCTAGTTCGCACAAATTTAACAATAATAGACACGAAAAATTTATACACTCGCTGCCAGACTCGACACATCGACAACAGCGTTCGCCGTTTAGACAATGTACAGGAGCGAACTTACTTACTAGCTCTCGATCCACCTCTGCTAAAAAAGAAGACACTCGGAACAAAATAATTCAAGTCCCTGCATTCGCGTTCACTGCTTGTATCGAAATGTGATACTTATCTATAAAAATCCCACACATCACCTACATCACACAACCACACACACATTCTAACGCACACACTACACACACACACCACACACACACAGATATATATATAAACACAGTCGTCCCTTTAATCAAATTATACTATATAATATTCTATATAGTATTCTATATATCTTCAATTTTCAATACATATAGCTATATATACTATATACTATGTATATACTATATACTAATATATGTTATATATATACTACTAGATATATATATAATATATTTATATAAAACAATATATATAGATATAATATATATCATAAATGAGCAACAAGTTTTTTTTGTATAAACACGACTTAAAAATGCAAAAATATTCAAATTTTATTTTTATTTTCATAGCATATTCATTTTGTTCTTTAAATAGAGATAATAAAAAAAAATATTAAAAAAAAAAAGACAGATTTTATATTCTTCAAAAATTAAAAAAAGAGGTACCAAGGCTCACATATCCATCCTCGTTCAGTCAGACCCTAAAAAGATAGTATATATAAAAATGATTTGTAAGGAATGTAAGGGCAATAAAAGTAGTCAGCCATGGTTGACTAATTATCTTGTATATACAAAAAATTTATGAAAATACTTTTCAGCTTTGTTTTGAACAAAAATTTTATTTTAATTAAAAACATAATTTTTATAACCATTAAGATTCATGTTTTAGAATAATTGTCAGAAGACGTAATGTAAGCGACAAAGTAGCAAAAAAATTAGAAAATATCCTTGAAATAAATTAAATATTTAATTGCAAGTTTTTGTAGCAAAATTCCAAAAAAAAAAAAATATTTATCACCCAAAAAATATTTTCTAATCTAACTCAAACGAACAGTTTTTTTTTACCATAAAAAATTAAAATACGTGGGATTACATCACAAAAAAACAAATTTACTTTATATCGTTGGAAAGTAGTTGAAGGATATTTAGCTAAATGAAAGTCAAAAAAAAAAACAATGTCACTTAAATTCAACAGAAAAACAAGAGCTAATTAAAACTGAAGTACGAACACACAACTCATTAAATTCATTAAAACATCACTTAGTATTATAAAGTAGTTAGGAAAATGAATTCCTTTCCTATCAATATACAAATATATATCTTCGCACATCATTTGCTTTAGAATCTCTTCCACTTTTTTATTGCTATATTCATCCTCAAGAATGTAGTTTTAAAGCTTGGATCAAGGTAGGTAGCAAGTAACAAGATTCTTATCAGTAAGGTAAATGCTGAATTTAATTTTTAAAACTGAGATTTTTATACATGACTAGATACTGTGTAGCACCCCCAAGTCCCTCAAATACACGTCCAAGATTAAATTCCTGACCAGTTTAAGAAAAAACTGCAACATCAATTTCATAGTATGGAATTATACCGATGCCAATTGAAATTTTTTTCACTCAAGAAATTTGAACAATCAACAAAATTTTAAGTAATTTTTTAGTAATTTTTTGGGAATCTTCATAATGATTTCTTATTATACTAAAGAATGCATGGTTTTTAATGATCAGGAATATGAGATAATGGGCACAGAGTCTCTCTCTCTCACAACAATTCTGAAAGCAAGATACTGGCTTTCCATCTGGTTGTATATCCTGACTAAATGATGTTGCTGTAGGCAGTAATAATTATTAGATTGAAAATTCACCTCCTAAACACATACTAGCACAGTAGCTTGAGCGAGTGGATTAACAATGACTTACATTGTTTGCATGATTAATAAATTATATTAAGTTCACGTCTATCTTGTTCAAAATACTGCCCATCATATGAAAAAACTTAAGTTGACTTAGACGAGCTGTAGGCAAAGCAAAGGTAATGCCTGCGAATCCTGCTTGTGTCAACTCCTGCAGCGCATATTAGGCGACAATACCAACGATATAAATAATAACCAATGAAATTTAAATAGCAGAGCAATAATGAAATTCTTCATACATATTATGAAGACAAATACTACCATAACTAAAACACATTATTAGTAGCACTGCTGTGAGTACGTGAAAAAGGTGAAACTTGCAAGATTGCATTTGTTCATAGTGCATAGAACACCAAACAGAAAGAAATGAGCAGATCATCACACCCAATAAAAAATGAAAAAGCCTCATTTGTAGTGATACCTCCTCCAATCCATTCGCGTTGTAAAGAGACAAGTATTTTAATCCATGAATTTGCTTTTTTATCCTTTCCATGTACTAACCCTGCTAACATATAATTTTTTCACAACAGTTTACTTTAAATTGAAGTAATTTTCTGAAGAAATGAATTACATAGTTAGTAAGATAATGCATACACAAGAGCAAAAGTAAGCACCATCTTGAAGAATGGAGTGATGCTCCACTAGGAAGGTAGAGCTGGAGTTATTTTTGGCACTATATATCATAGATGGGTGATTTTTTTGCACTACTGAATGTACTGTTGCGATTATTTTGCGCACTCTCACTGAAGTCTTCTTAGTCATAATATATTCTGACCATAGCGCAAAAACGGAAAATCTAGAATCGAAGTGCCGTAATAAGTGCTGACCACTTTTATTCAGGATGAGGTAGAAATAGCAATTGTACATACGTAAACGACGTGTGTATAATGTGTCTTTCGAATGACTCGTTCTTTTTTGCAGGCGTGAACTTTGTTTTCGTAGACCTTGTATGAGGGAACCCTTCGAATGGGTGACCTTGTATTCGATGACCTCAGGAAATATACCGTACCTTGAACGCCCAGCCACACGCCAAAAGCAACCATTAGCAGCCTACATTCGCACTCACTCACCCACCTCGCCCGTGCACGCTCCTGATCCAAAAGCACGTAGTGCATCACACCGAACACACCCAAATCGCTATAGTAGCCTCCGTTCCCGTCCTTGACTTCTTCCACCCGCTATCCATTTCTCGTTGATGCTCGTCCTTGGCTTCTTGAAACTCCGATCCTGTTCCATTGTGCCGCTAACTCTCCACCCCGTTCCATTCGTTCTTGGCATTGACTCTCGCTCTCACCCTTCCATGTCGCCTCATCTGGATGGCCTTGACTTGTTGTCGTCGGAAGCCTGAGGTCTCATTCAACCAACCTACACCTCCACACTAGCCTGCCTTGATCACTCGGAACACGTTTAGTCCTTTGCGAGGTTACCACTCAGTTAGCTGCTTCATGCTCGAACCTTTCCACTTGCTTTGCTCTTCTGCTCTCGATGGTGTCAATGGTTTCTCTCGTTCGCCGTGACTGCTTGGCTTGGCTTTGAAACTCCATCCCGTTCCATTTGCCGTGACTCACGACTTTCCTCCGATCGCTGTCTGCTGCTCTTAGCCGCCCTTTGCTCTCCACGGTGGTCATCGAACACGTTGGTCTTTGGGTGCTACCAACTCAGCTGTTTCCTGCTCGAACCTTTCAACTTGCTTTGGTCTTCTGCTCTCAAGGTGTCGTAGCGCTGATGATGGTTTCTCTGGCTGCTCTTGTGCTCTGTTGGAAGGTTTCACGGTCCTCCCGAAACCCGTTGGACTCTTTGCGAGTGGTCCCTCCCTTGTGCATTTGTAATACTTACTAGCTCAATGTTTATTCACCATGATGTTTTCGCATACCATCTTCGACGCAACCCATCTATTCATCCACACCCGCATGGAGAATGATTACACATAGAATTGCGCGATTTAAAAAGTGACGTCATCGAGTCCGTATCCGAACTCGACCACCAACCACTTGGCAACTGCTGATGGAGCTTACAGATTGGCTCGTCCATAGGCCAGATAATAGCTTAAACATTTACTCTCCGCAACTTAATATATAATATCTATAATGAACACTCGAAAAATTAAAAGTATGAAAGATATGTTTGCTCTTTAAATTGAAAGGTTTAACGTAAAAAAGTATATACATACGAAATTGCACATTTATAAGTACGCAAAACCTTAACTACTATAATAGGGCTATACCATAAAGAATATATATATACAGTATTAAACTATAATGTTAAACAGTAATAACCTACCATACATACATACAGATAAAGTATTATACCCCGGTATAGCTACAACTACCCTCACCGAATACGGTCACTAAGGACCGTATATATCACGCTAACAAATAGCCTATATATATATATATATATACGGAGGCGCAACGGAAAGAGGCGGAAACCCAACCGACAAACGCCCGCCTAAAATAAACCGAATAAGTAGAACGTATCAGCATATAGCCTCACACCTACCCCATAGTACAATATAAAACACTAAACTCCATCACTACTATATACGAAAAACCTCAAAAAAAAGGGCGCAAACCACTAAAAATATATAGTCAACCCAAAATATACAGCGAACTACTCATACTAGTATACACTAACAACATAAACAAATAGTATACGCATATCAAATACGCGCTAACTGAGTAACCCATAATACGGATATATAGGCATCCCCGACGTAGAAAAGACAAACATCTACTCACTAAAAATACTGATATAAGATAAATATATCTATCAGTGAGACTACCATACATATTGACTACTAATTATACCTAATACCTTACTTAAAGACGCCCGAGAACACGTACTACAAGACCAAGAAATACACACCTAATATGCACCACCTCACCGTAAATCACAAACACATACATAGAAATATAACTAATGATGTGAAACAAAAGAATGAGACCAAATCTCTAAAACCTGTTCTGCATAAGGGACCGAGCTACCATACGCCGGATAAAAATATACCTAACGTACCGAATTCACCCCTAACTCACAAAAAACCATACAAAATTAGTGTGAATAACTTAACTCACTCATCTAATACTAGATACTAGAAAATACTCACTACGTCCTATACGAAGATAACTTCAACCAGTGATCTACCATAATATATAGTAAGGCAAAAAAGCCAACTACACCTATACTGAGGAAAAGACCTAAACGTACTCACGTACCCGACGCACCCGCGTAATAAGATACCCAACCCACCTAACAAATATGTAAAAACCAATCAAATGCCGGGAATACCAGCCGTATCCAGAAAGGAAAAAAAAAAATAAAAAACAGGCATATACCTATAATAACATAACACAACTAACAACAACCATATAAATATCATACTATAAGCTCAAACAATATATATAATAGATAAACCATATTAACCTATAATATTAGAGATGATGACAGACGCAGAAGAGAGAGAGTCTGAACTTTGAGCGGAATCAATACTATTGAGGGATATAACAACAGCATAGCTTCTGATATTACCTTCTCTCTCTTCTACACAAAGATTAGAGATACTACCGTTATCAAACTATATACCATACATTACCGGAAGCGCGTAACTGCATCACCCATACAAGAGCCCGGAGTATAGAAAAATAGTAGTAAAAGAGGTAAAATAAGAAATTAAGAATACGAGAATAATAATATGAATATAATATAAATAAATAATATATAATAAAGATATAAGATATAATATAAAGATGAGAAGGGAGATATAGAACTATATATATATAATAATATATAAGATAGAAATAATTAAGAGAAGTTAGCCCTATATAAGTATGCTCTTGACACTACGGAGACGACGTGAGGAGTACTAGTAGTGATACTTGAAATAGCTAAGAAGACAGGTAACTAGACTAAATACACTAAGCAGCCCGAACCCAGACGATCCTAGGGGTATCACCGGGGCTTATATATACCGGCTAAGTTCAGTCAAGCCTAGCCCAGCAGTAGATCACAACACCCCGAAAGTAGCACCGACAGGAATGCTCGTAGAGCTGAAAAACGGAGTAGCGACGTAAGTCAAGCAATAAGTATCACGTATACTGGTCACTAGTCGACGCCGTAAACGGTTCATAGATA
>JABUQX010106634.1:25000-28093 GCA_015478945.1 Trachelipus rathkii | reverse complement strand
AAGAAAAAAAAATTTTCTCCTCTTATCATTCTCCTTCCAACATTTAGCAGTTTTTTTAAAATGTTTCTTTTTTAGTCTTCTAGTCATTGCATCATTTTTGCTTATTATAATTTGTTCGTCGTCATGTCTCTCCAACGTGATACGATGTCCAACCCCCCCCTCCCATGTCTAACTTCTTCCAACTAGAATCTTTCTTAGAGGCCATAGTATCCTTTTTCTTCTATTCACGATTTCCATTCTTAAATTTAAGTTCCTTAACACTGGTAAAAAATTCCTTAAATTTATTTATAAACTTCACTCAACACAATCTAAATACCCTAAAAATCTACAGAAATTTACCCAAAATTATAAATTACCATCTGTGTTCCAGCTAACACTGGAGTCTTTTTCTTTACCCATACGAAATACAATCCTCCCTTTTCCTCTCCCCGGTTCACCCCCCCTCCAACCCAACCGACGAAGCTCTTTCGCATCTAAAAGTCATTCCTGATTACTTGGTAATGGTTATAGTTACATGTGATACTCTTAATAGTGCTTTCTCATTTTTTTTCCACTGGTAATTATAACTTTTTTTTTTTCCTTTTTTTTTTTTAAGTGAACGGAATAGGATATTTTTTTGGTTATGAAAAGATATTTATGAAATTTAAAAAGGGCAAAATTTTACAGGAAAGAAAAGATAGCCCGGATCGGTATTATAGGATTAATTTTTATTTTTGATTTGATTTTGGTATCTGACAAGAAATATGAGCCTGCATTTAATATTTTTTTATAATAAGTTAAAAGTACCATTAACTGCTGTGAAGTTTTTTTAAATACTTTGATTTTTTTTTCTTTTTTTTATACTTATAAATAGGACTTTAAAACTGCCCTATTTATATGTAATCTATCTGCTCGCCCCACTCCAATCGCAATTTTTTTTCCCTCATTAAATAAGTTAAGATAATTTGGTTGCGATTTTTAATTTCTTCTTGATTCATATTTTTTTATACTTATAAATAAGACTTTAAAACGTATGTAAGTTAAAATAATTTGGTTGAGATTGTTAATTTCTTCTTGATTCATATTTTTTTTACACTTATAAATAAAACTTTAAAACGTATGTAAGTTAAAATAATTTGGTTGCGATTTTTAATTTTTGTTATATTTTTTATACTTATAAATAAGACTTTAAAACGTATTTAATGCTACTCATATTTTTCTTATTCTTAATTTATATCCTATTAATATATGCTGTTCCCAGATTTATAAAATATAACAAAATTAAAAAAGTTATAATGCCTAAAACTTCGAATCCTATATGGGACTATTTTAAGGTGAAAGATGATAATATTAGCAAAGCAGTGTGCATACTATGCAAGAAGAATTTGTCCAGAGGAAGTAAAGTACCTCACAAAATGACAACAACAAATCTTCTAAACCATCTCAAAGGGGTGCATAATGCCGTTCACAATAAAATGAAATTCATGATCTCCAATGCTAAATCCTCAAACGAAGCAGTTGAAAATCAAAAGTATTTAACAGATTTTTGCACAACAAAAGTAGCACAAGAAGTAGAAAAATGCGATGATCCCGAACCAAGCGGAAACAGCAGACCCATAGGGGAAAGCTCAAATATGTCTGCACCAGAAACATCGAGACAGGTAAATTTTGGTTTATTATGAATAAAATAGGTAGAGTTGTTATGTTGAAAATATTCATATTATATTAATAAATATATAAAAAAGAAAAAGAAAACAAATGTAAGTTATGTAACTAAAAACTTTTACTACTTTATAGTTTATTTATTGATATTAAACAACAATGCGATTACTTTTAAATCAAAGTTGCTTTCATTTTCCTAGGTTAAATTAATAATTTTTTTGAATACATTTTAATTTTTAAGAACTAATTATGTGAAACTAATTTATATTCAGGCATCTTTACAAGAAATTTGGACAAGAAAAGAAGTGTGGCAACATGATCATCCTAAGGCTAAGAGTATTACCCGTCTTATTGGTGAAATGATATGTTTAGATCTGCAGCCATATTCTGTTGTGGATGATAAAGGATTTAAGCGGCTTTTAAAGCATCTAGCCCCAAAATATAAAGTACCTTGTCGGACTCATTTCTCCACTAAAGTTATTCCTCTAATGTATGAAACAATAAAGGCTAAAGTAAAGTATGAATTAGATCAAGTTAATTTCATTAGTTTAACTACCGATGGTTGGACATGCCAGCACACTAACGAGTCATTTTATAGTTTGACTGCTAGATTTTTAACACCTGAATACAAACTTAAAAATTATATCTTGCAAGTTTCACACTTTTCTGAGGCCCATACCGGAAGTAATATTGGCAAATTCATCAATGAATCACTGCAAACTTGGGGTATACCTAATGAAAAAGTGCATATGATTTTAACAGATAATGCAGCCAATGTCCTGTCTGCTATTAAAGAATCCAACTTGACAATTAAACATCTGCCATGTGTAATACATACAATGCAACTTTGTATTCAAAACAAGCTCTTCAAAGAACAAAGAGCAGTAAGTAATATGCTAGCTGTATTCCGAGCAATAGCAGGACATTTTCATCACTCCTCAAGTGGAGTGGCAAAATTTAAAGAAATTCAAAGTCAACTAAGTTTACCAGAGCATAAAATAATCCAGGATGTTTCCACAAGATGGAATTCGACGTATTATATGCTTCAAAGATTTTGTGAACAGAAAAAGGCCATTGCATTATATTTCATTTCTAGAAATCATGCAAATTTGAAAAACCCAACAGAGAGCCAATGGGATCTTGCTGAAATGCTTGTATGCATTCTGCAACACTTTGAAAAAGCCACAAAAGACATGAGTGCAGATGATGCATCTATATCACAGATAATACCATTTATTCATTCAATGGAGAAGTTTCTCAAATTTGCTAGTAACACAGCAACTGGGATAAAAACTGTTGTAGATGAGCTAAAAACAGACTTTATAACTCGCTTTCAGAAATATAAGGAGAATGATAGTTTAAAGATTGCTATGATGCTTGATCCCCGTTTCAAATTCAATTTTGTTGATAAAACCGATGAAAGTGTAATGAAAGTAATTATTTTTCAAGAGT
>JABUQX010106634.1:0-20000 GCA_015478945.1 Trachelipus rathkii | reverse complement strand
TATAGATGAGGGGTAATAGCCATTCAGTCTATAAAATCAATTTAAATTTATTTATTATATATTTACATATAAAGGAGGGTGAGATTATTTTTGGAAGTTTAATATTAAAAAACAAAAGTTAGACTAAAAGTAGAATTAGTTATAAACTTAAATAAAAATTATATTTCTTTATTATAACCAACAAGAATTCTTAATAAGTAAACTATATTTCATTTTTTAAAAAGGTGAATTAAAAGAGCGGAAAACTTTTTTTTGATCCGCACGTGCAAGTCCGCTATTTTCCTGACGACTCCGCACCTCGTAGTCCGCACCTATTCTGGTAATCCGCTCGGAGCGGACTAGCGGACTAGCGGACCTAAAGAGCGGAAGTGCCCACCTCTGATATAAATATATTTGAAACTAAATATATAATATAAATATTATATATATATATATATATACTATATATATATATAATATATATATATATATATTAAATATATATATATATATAAATATATATAAATATATATATATATAATAATAAAATTTAGATCAAGGGGTTCAAATGTAAGTTTTCTAAGTTTGTAGATGATACCAAAGTGGCTACTTTAGTAAAGAATAATGATGGATATATTTAAAGATTCCAAAATTTTAAATTCTAGGTCGACAGAAAGTGGCAAATAAATTTAATAATAGTAAACCTAATAATAGTAGTAACTCAAATAAAAGAATTTAATCAAGATATGAATGGGGATTGTCTGAATCTGATGACCAAAAAAAGATTTAGATGAGAGTATAAGCAGCAATCTGAAACTAACTATCAGGTTTTGGAAGCAAAATAAAGTAAATAAGTGTTGAGTATTAATTAAATCGGAATTATGCGTTACAAAACTAACAAAGTTATAAGTAGCTGTATAATAGCTATTTTAGGTAAATATTAGAGTATTGCGCACAGGTTGGGGCCCCTTATTTAAGAAAAAGACTCTAGGTATCTGAAGAGAGCGTAAAGTAGTGCAACAAGGATGATTCTGGCTGAGGGTAAGAGCAGTTGAGGATAGGCTGAAAAAAAAAAATTTAGTTAGGACATTTTTGTTTTTTTTCTTTAGTAAAAAGGCGGATTTCCTCATTTCGTGTATTGTTGTAGTACATGGGCCCACTATGCTATATTCAATTTTAAGTCATTTGCGAAAAAAATGGTTAAAAGTGAAAGACAATGTCAAAAACAAATTTTGAAAAAAGGAAAAAAAATGAAAAGATGACTACAGACGCAGAAAAACATCAAAACGACATTTTAGAGGTCAGAAATAGCTACAGTTGCTTTTTTCCCCATCAAAATTGGCTGCTGAAATAAGAATATATGTCCACCTGTTAGGGGTTGGTGAAATGGGGCTCAGCACGAGCAAATATTGACCCTGCCCTGTATTGATGTAGTAATATATAAAATATATATATATATATATTAATAATATATAATATATAATATATATATATACTATATATATATATATATATATATATATAATATACCTTATACATATATAATATATATATATATATTATTATATATATATATATATATAATATATAATAGATATATATATATATATATATATTATATTATATATTATATATATATATATATATATAATATATATATATATATAATATTTAATAAATAAAATATATATATATATATAAATAATAATTAAAATTATTATAATAAAATATATATAAGTATATATATAATATATATATATATAATATTAATAAATAAAATATATATATATCTATATATATATATATAATTACATATATATTTATAAAGATATTATATAATATATATATATTATTAATATTATATATATAATTATAATAATATATATATATATATAATATATATATATATATATATATAATATGATTATATATATATTTATATATATATATATATTATATATATATAATATATAATATATATTATAATATATATATATATTATATATATATAATAAATATATAATATAAGATATAAATATCTATTTATACAATGATACGATACGAATAGGGATAAAATATTACAAATGAACAGATAATAAATCAGTTTATTAACACCTTTTGATTTTTTTTTGAGAGGCAGGTCCTAAGATGAGAAAGGGGTTGACTTAAGATAGGAAGAACAGAACAGTAAAACTGGAAACAGAAGAAACGACGAAGATAACGGTAACGTTTGAAAATACAAAGGAGAATGTAGAACTGAAACAGCAACTGGAAGCAAAAAGACGAGAGTTAGAAAGTTGGAAAGAGAATAATGTCTACACAGAAGTATATGTTTCTGAATGGAAAAGAAATATACTATATATATATATATAATAATATTATAAATAATATATATATATATATATATATATAATATATATATATATAATATATAAAATATAATATATATATATATATATATAATATTATATATAATATATATATATATTAATATATATATATATAAAATCATCATTATCCACCCCACCTTCTCTCCCCAAGACTGGGGTAAGGTGCGAGACATCACTAGAAACAGAAAAGTAGTAGAATAATATTTTTTTTTTTTGTACGAAACGAAAAGAAAGCTCAGCCTTACGGCCCCCTTTATACCCTTTAGGAGAGCCGTCGCAGTAAGACAATACACCCTAGAGCTTCACGGCCCTCACAATGCCATCTCGGCAATGTAGGGTTTATCCCTTAACCCAGGTGCCCACAACCATACCCTCCCTCACAAACACCACCATTTCACTCCTATTATGCAACCTTTCTTCCGCCTCTGCTAAACTCAGATTTCTCTCTTCCAGGAATCCTTACGGACTCAATCCACTTTTTCCTCGGTCTCCCCAGCCGTCATTCCAGCATACCAACACTATACATCCAGTTTTAACCAAAAAAAACATCACCGTCCTTCCACATGGCCCAAATCATCTCAACGTATTCATGATCTCTCATCTTACCCTTTCTTCCAACTACACACTTCTCTAAACGTTGATTCTTCATTTATCAAATTCTTCTCACACCTAACACGCGCCCTAAGATGTGCCATCAAACACAGTACTTAGATTCTATACCCATTTCCAGACCATAGTCTTCACTACTATAATTAACACAGTTAACAACAAACCCTTATATATTAAATATTATATATTATATATATTATACTAATAAAATATATAATAATAGATAATAAATAATAGAATATAATAATATTAGAATATATATTTATAATAGATATATATAATGTCCAGAGTGGAGGCGGAGGGAGGCGAATGCAAAGGGGGGAAGTCGGAGTGCGAGTTTCGGAGCGGGCCGGGAATGGTGCAAAAAGAGGGGAGTCGGAAGGCGGAGTTCGGAGCGGGGCGAGGCCGGAGCGGTAGGCGGTAAGTCGGTTCGGAGTCGGTAAGTGGTTGGAGAGGGGTGAAGGTCGGAGTCGGAATCCGGAGTCGAATGTGGAACCGACTTCCACAACCCTGTGGGGACTATGTCCGTAGAATATACAAGTCTGGAGAGACATGTGAAAATGTAGGGACTGAAGATAAACTAACCCTATCGGGGTAAAATGGAAAAAAAAAAAACAAAGATCTCTCTGCTCGCAGATAATAAATAGTAACGTAGATAATGAGAGATAGAGATATATATATATAGAGAATAATATATAGAGTAATAGAATAAGAAACACGAAAGGAATTAATAGATAAAAGAAAGAAAGAAAAACATAGATATATAGATATATGAATATATATATATAATAAAGACGATATATATATGAAATATAGAAAATAGAATATAATAATGATAAAGATAATGGCAAGAGAATAGATGAGAATAGATAGATATGATATATATAGAAGGTGTAGATAAGCAGCATCCGCGAAGAGCCAGACATGGAACGTGAGAAAACTAAACAGCACAAGAAAAATAAAATCATGTTGGAGTTAAATCAGGAGACATGTAACCCAGGAGAGAAGAAAAAAAGTGATGTGCTAAATGAGAATAACACCTAAATAGTGAGTAAGAACGGAATGGCAAGTCGGACCGGGTGAGGGACCGGGAATCCTCGAGTAGCACGAGAGCAAGGGTGGCCAAAAGAGGTAGGAAGGTTACGCGTTGGGAGGAGAAATGGATGTGGCCTGTTGATCCGTGAGGGGTGGAGCCGAGGGAGACGAAGTGCCCCGCCCGTCTGGCCCCGGAGCCGAGAAACCCCGACTCGGCCACGGTAACGATTACCGGGGGAGGACGCGGGAGTGAAAAAAAAGCAACAGGGGGCACCGGTCCGGCGCTCCCTCGGAGGACGCGAGCGTACGGCGGATGCGCAAAAAAAAAAAAAGGAATGGGGCCAACAGGGGAAAAGGGGAAATGAGTAAAAAGCGTATGTTAGTATGGTGTAATTGACATGGGAAAAAATCGCCGGAAGAATAAAAGGAGATATGCTGAGCTGGTAGTAGTGGGTGTAGGACAGCCTGGCCTCTGCGAGCGGAGCAGATAGATAGAAGAAAGATAGAAGAATATATAGATATATAATGATAAGATATTAATAATAAATGATAGATAGATAGATATGAGAGAGAATAGAAAAAATAAAGATAGAAGTAATAAGAGAGAGATAGAAGAAGTATGCGCGGGGCAGCAGGCGCACCCGCAGGCGAGGACGATCGAGAGACGCCCCAAGGGAGAAGTGATGGGGTGTGGATAATGGACCCCAGAGCACTGCCAAGCCAATGGGCGCAACGCTGATGGGACTATACAGCCGACACAGAGACACCCTCTATTCAGCACACCATGAACACCTAGGACAACTACAACTCCTGCTAGATAATGAATGGAGGGAGGCAACCGCCTCGAAAAGACAAAAGACAAAAGAGAAGCCGCATGCGACCCCCCCCAGTGACGATCTGATCATAGCCGACGCTGTGAAAAGTGAGTAGATGGCACAGAAAGACCACCAGCCGCAAGACCCCACGCCAGCTGTCCCAAGTGTGGAAACAACAGAAGAAAAACGCTACCGCGACGGCCTGGGAGCCCCCGCTGGGATACCGGGCTAAAACGCTGTGTAAAATGGCCAAAATAGGCAAAGTAGAGCATTGAAAAGATAATGACCGGTCGGATGGGGCGGGGTGGTCGTGCATGAATGGCGGACCGTCTAAGTTCACAGGTGGCAACACCACCGCGCGGCGCTGGCCTGCGCGCCTGTCGCGCGGCTGCGTTGCGGGGGGCCCACGTCGTGCTCGTTGCCACGCTGCCGCGGGCCGCTGTCCGCTGGACGCGGCGTCCGCGCTGCCGCTGGCCGCGGCGTGCCGCCGTCCACCCGTCCGCGCCGTCCACGTCCGCGGGCCTGCTGCCTCTGGCCGCGTCGTCAGCTGGACCCTCTGCCAGCGCCGTGATTGCTTCGCGTGCGCTGGGCCGCTCTCCACGCGGCCTCGCCGCGCTCCTCTGCGTGCGGAGGACTGCATCCGTAGTGTAAGCGAAACAAACAGCGTGCCGAGGCTCGAACGAGAGTCAGAAAATAAGACAAGAAGACAAACGCGACAAGCAATAAGATAGAACAAAGGGAAAGTGAGTGAAAACGAAGGCAAGTCAGCGGGACATGGAAGAAGAGGGGAGAGGAGGAAGGAGAAGGAGTCAGATGGGAGGGAAGGAGGAGAGGAGAATAAGCAGAAACCGGAGGAACACCATAGTACAGGAAAGAAGGAAGATGGGCCCCAGCAACCAAGGGCCGGAAGGCGAGGGAAGGAAAGCTACGTATGTAAGCAAAGAGAAGGAAAGGCCCAAAGGGAAGCGGAAGGGAGGCAACGCCGAGTACTTCAGGTCAAATGCAAAGATGCAACCGCACCACACATTCCCCATAGCCCAACAATCCAAACGAAGTAAATATACAACCGCATCCCCGAAACCCAAGCATCAAAAAAGAAATGAGATGCCAGAACCAAAAAGAAGAGGACAACGAAACCGGAGAAAAAGAAGAAAGGCAGAGTACAGAATGGAAGACTGCAAAACCAAAAGAGCAAAAGCCAACAGCCCACCATAAATCCGCGCGCAATAACCGCAACATCACAAAAAATAACGAAATAAAAACTAGAAACCCACTCTCAGCCCACGTGACCACGGAAAGCCAAACAACACGAGCAGCCCAATACGTCAAAAGAGTACCCAAAAGAAGAACCTCCATCCCAGCAACGATACAGCCTACCACTGTAACGAATTCGGACATCAAAGAGTCACGTCCATATAGGGAAAAACACGAGCAAAGCCCCAATCTCAACCAAAGCCAGGAAGTACATAGACAAGAGCTAGGAAAATAAACAATAAAAAAGAGTATCATAACCAAAAAGCAAGAGGAAAAAAACAGTTAAAGAAAAAATACGGAATTGAACGATCAGGATGGGAAAGCCAAATCCTCAAAGATCGCCCCGCCCACCGATCATAAAGATCCAACCAGATGCAATAAATCCCTAAAAGACACTCATAAAAAAGAAAAAAAATCGAAGAAAAGAAATGGCGGCAAAAAGAAAACGTCTTCGTAGACAAAGCCAAAGCAAAAAAGAGGAACAGGAAAAAATCAAAATGCGAAGCAAAAATAAGGATATAGTAAAATATAAACCATGCAGAATGGTAGTTATCGCGCAGACAAAAACAAGCTGCCCGCTCCACACCCTATTCTGAAACCGACCATGGGCCTACCCAACAGCCACTACCTAAATCGCAAGAAAAAATCACAAAATCCCCATAATATCCACAGCTCACAGAAGATAAAAATGCTCGACACTCCAATATAAAATAAATATATAAATATAATAAAAATATAAAATATAATAAATATAATATAATAGATATATATAATAAAAAGATATACATATAAAAATAAGAAAAATAAAATAAAAAATACAAGAAATATATAAAAAATATAAAAAAATACTAAATATATATATAGAACAATCAGTCACAATCTAGAGCAAGAATATAATATAGTAAAATATATATATAACAAATTATATAAATATAAAATGATATATACAGAAAATATATAATATAAAAATATAAATAAAATAAATATATAAAATTAGTAATATATAAATAATATATAATAATATATATATAATAATAAATAATATAATACAAATATAAAAAGTAAAAAAAATATAAAAAGAAAATAAATACTAAATACAAAGATAAATAACAAAAAAAAATAAAAAAGAAATATATAAAATAAATGATAATATAAAAGATAATATGTATATATAAAAGAAAAAAATCTAAACTAAAACCCTCCGAACTATACCCATAACCACACCCATTCCAAAGACGAAAACAGCTGACGGTAAGCAGAACCGATAGTAGCCAATCCATCACTCAACGATATAAATAAAAAAAAATAAAAATGATCGAAAAATATATTGATCTTTAAAAACTGTAATCATAAAAAAAAAACAAAAATCAGATTACGAAACAAATATATAAAAAAAATAACTAAAATAACGACGAGTTAGATACAAACAGAATCCGCAGCATCCGACCGGACACACGACAGTTCCCAAATAAAATAAAAATCAAATATAGTAAATAAAGATTATATAATATATTATACTATAATAATATATATATAAAAATAAAGAAATAATAATAATATAATATAATAAAATAAATAAAATAATAAAAAAATATATAATAATATAATATATATATAAAAGTATTATATATATATAAGCAATCTAAAAATATAAAAAAAAATAAAAAAGAAGATAAAAAAAAAAAATAATAATATATAATAAAAGAAATCATCATAATAATACTATGTATAAAGGAATATAAAATAAAAAAAATAAAAGAAAAAATACTAAAACAAAAAAATAAAATATAAAAAAAAAAGATAATATAAAACTAATAAATATAGAAAATTAATAATATTAGGAAAAATATTAATAAAAAAAAAATAAAAATATAAAAATAAAAACTAATAAAAACAAATATAAAAAAAAAAAAACAATAATAATAAAAATAATCAAATCAGATAATATATCAACTTAGCTGAAAATCAAATCAAGAATCAGGTGATCAGTATAAATAAAATATCAGATAGATATTAAATAAATCAAATCATATAACAATAATAAAAATAAATAAAAAAAAACTGAATGTATGACAAAAAAAATATATAAAAAAAAAACAGGAACAATATAAAAATAAAAAAACTGTTAAAAAAAAATTATAAAATGGGAGAAAAAATAATTAATAAAAAAAAAAAAACTAAATAAAAAAAAAATAATAAATATGACTAAATATAATCATATAAATAGATCAAAAAAAATAAAAAATAAAACGAATATATAATATACTAAAATATAAATATATATAATAGAAATATAATAATAATAATAAAAAGAATATAAAGAAAAAATAATAAAAAAAATATAATATTAATATAAAAATATAATAATAAAATAAAAAAATAAAAAAAACTGAACAGAATTTCTTTTTATCAACCTTACAAGAGGAACAGAAAATAAAAAAAAAAATAAAAAATCTAAAGAACAACCATATCCGACGCCAACCCCCCCCCCGCGTCCCCCCTACCCCCCTCCACCCCCAAAATCCACACCAAGCCACCACCTCCCGATACCCGCGCCCGCAACATAAAAAAAAGACCGAAATACCCGCAAACAAACCACAACATTACGACCACGGCCTCAAATCAAACAACTCAACTCAACACATGCCAAACAATTAACAAACAAAACATCAGCGGCACCTAAATCGTTACAGATACACCCTACCGCCACAACCAAATACTTTCACACGGCCGCTGCCCAAACTAAACAATAATAATGAACGAATAAATGCTGTATAAAAATATAATAAATATATATAAAAAAAATATAAAATATAAATCACTTTACAGAAAGCAACATGCACGTAACAAAAAAAACCATAAAGTACAGAAAAAAAAAAAAAAAAAGAAGACAGACAAAAAAAAAAAAAAAGAAAACGGCAAAAATAAAAAAAAAATAAAAATGTATAATACCCACAATACCAAGGAAGCCCGACTCCAAAGCACCAAAGCAAAACCTCAACTAAAGAAATCCACTAAAACAAAACAGATAGACGCCCCTACCACACACCTCCGCCCCCCCCCTCGAACCCCAAAAAGATATAAAAAAAAAAATAACACCCAAACCAAAAAAAAATACAACAACTCTCCAAATAATCAGCCGATCAAGTCAATCACAACCATGACCTACCAGATCCTAAAAACTAGATAAAACCTTAACCATGAGAACGCTGCCATCAGGAAAATCCACCCTAACATACAAACGCACACATCACACATCCGCCAAATCATCCCTGCCAAGTGCCACAAGAACCCTCACAAAACCCCGCACACCCCCATTATACACCCCCCCCAAAAACCACAATCTCCCACACAGACTCAATCCACCCCCCCACTCAGCACAGCACACTCACTACTAACATCAGCTAACAACCGACTCACCAGTCCCCAACAGTAACCAAACAAACTCAACTAAGCATGAATCCTAACCCTCCACACCACACAACCTCTAAGCCTCAGCCTCATATCCAATCTCTCACACACCTTACCACCCCAAACCATCAATTACATACCTATCTATACCTCTCCAGACCTCAAGTCCACTACTAACAACCAAACAATACCCATAAGACCCATCCACCATACACCCTACATCCACCAACGGATAATGCACCAGGCCACCCCCCATCACAACTCCAATACACGCGCACATCCGCAACAACAAATACCTAAAATAAACTCAACACCAGCTGCCACAATCTAACATAACTCACACGAACCCTCACTCACAATTCATAAACTACACGACTACTTCAAACTCACCCACACATCCGCCAAAATCCCACCAAATCCTCTCAAACCTCAACCGGACACGAAACAAATCATCCCATAATAACACCCTCCACACTCCACCTCCATCACAACACCAGCCCCCCACCCCACCTCTAATCCCATTACACATAAAACCAAAAAAAAAATAATAAAAATATAAAATAAAAAACAGGTTATATGCCAGTGGTGAACAACATTTTGCATCGTTCTGATATTTTTTGGCCATTTCTATATCGTAATCCTCTCTGTATTTACGATGTACAATGAATTACATAATTTTTGCAGAGTGTATTATACAGAATTATATTGCTATTGTATATCATAATCATACCGAATTATACTATTATCTTGTACTATATTAAACTGAAATATATAATTTCATTATAGTAAATTAAACAGAATTATATCATTATCATATTATAGTATATTTAACAGAATTAAATTATGTTGTGCACAAATTTATATTATTTTATTATAATATATTGAGTTATTTTATATTATTATAGAGAATTACATTATTATATTACATCAAAAGTAATATTATTTTAATATATTATTAATATATAATATTAATAAGATATTATTTAATTATATATTAATATTATTTATAGTATTAATTAGATATTATTATGTTACTCTGAGTAATATTGTTATGTTATTATAATATATTATATTACATCGAATTATTAAAATATTGTTATATATTTATATTATGCAGAATTATTTAATTACTTTAACTTTAAATGAAATTAATAACAGAAATGGTAGTCTAAAATTTACAATTACGACAGTTTCTGAGAACTTGATATTTATTATTTATATAATATTAAAATAGGATTTAATAATTCCATTTAATATTAATTATTATTTCGTTTATAAAAGCTTCAATATTAAAAGAGATTTAAAGAAGGGAATTTCAAAAGGTTTTGAATGAATGAATTTTCACAATCTTAATTGAAATAGTAGTAGAGAGGATGAAATATATTTGAAGAAACAGTGATTTACTCCTCCTCCTCCTAATAATAATAATAATAATAATAATAATAATAATAATAATAATAATAATAATAATAATAATAATAATAATAATAATTAATAATAATAATAATATTAATAAAATAATAATAATATTAATAATAAATAATAATAATAATAATAATAATATAATAATAATTAATAATAATAATACTAAATAATATATAATAATAATAATAATAATAATAATATTAATAATAATAATAATATTAATAATAAATAATAAAATAATAAAAATAAAAATAAAAATAATAATAATAATAATAATAATAATAATAATAATAATAATAATAATAATAATAATAATAATAATAATAATAATAATAATAATAATAATTAATAATAATAATAATAATAATAATAATAATAATAATAATAATAATAATAATAATAATCAAAATAATAATAATAATTTCAATAGAACAAATAATCCTATTAACGTTGGAAGCATATTAAAAAATCAAAGGCTCGTTTTAAATATATAATTATATATTATTTTACTTCACGCATTAAATCTAAATTTCAATTTTATATAAATTTTCAACATTTTTATATTTTATTAAATTACGATTTGGTTTTAAAAAGAAAAACTATAAAAATTTAACCAATTATTTTCAAAATAAATAAATAAATAAATATATAATATATAAATAAATTAATAATAAATAAATAAATATAAAATAATTTTTAATTAATATATAAAATATAATTTAATTACAAGTTTTTACTTTAATATAATTAATTAAACCTTTAAATAACTCCTGTTGAAATGCATATTTTTTCATTACAAATTTTAAAACTATTGTCATTTGTTATTAATTAATGTAATATTTTATTTTATGTTTTAATTAAATAGTTTTAAATAAACATATTATATATATATATATATATATATATATATTATATATATATATATATATATATATAATATTATTATATCATATATATATATATTATTATTAATTTATATAAATTATATATATATATATATAATATATATATATATATATATATATATATATATATATATATATATATATATATAATAAATATATATATTATATAGTATAAAATATAATTGACACTATATATATTATATATATATATATTTAATATATATATATATATATATTTATATATATATATATATATAGATTATATTATATATATATATATATAATATATATATATATATTTAATATATATATATATATATATATACTATTATATATAGTATATAGTATATATTATATATATATTATATATATATATATATATATATAATATATATATATATATATAGTATATATATATATAGTATATATATATATATATAAAATTACGTTCATTTCATTTTCGTTCAATACTTTACTTTTTTAATCCTTTGTATTTGAAAAAAAAAAAATAAAATAATAATAATAATAATAATAATAATATATAAATAATAATAATTAATAATAATAATACATAATAATTAATAATAATAATAATAATAATAATAATAACTAATAATAAATATATAATAAGTAATAGATAATCAATAATAATATAACAATAATATAATAATAATAATAATACTAAAAAATAATAAAAATAATATAATAAAAAAATCAAATCAAAATCAAAAATATTTATTCAGGTAATAGTTACAATTTTCATCCTTTAATACAGATACACATAATTTAATTATTACAATTTCAATAAGGCAATAAATTAGGATGCAATTTCCTCTATCTGAAATGGTCTACTAATTGTAACACAGTGTTGGGTCCTTTGAACCCCGAATACAATACATTCATTTTTTATTTCATCATTGTTAATTAAAGCTATATTTTGAGCATCAACATTCGCTGAGCCTCTTCCTTTCGATAGTAATTTTAATTGGTATTAAATTTACAATAATAATCATGGTAATTAGCATAATAATCTTAAACCTATGTGGACTATCCCGATCAGTGTTAGAGCTATGAGTTTTTTCACTAACTTAATAATATTTTACAAAATAACAATATTAGTTCAAAACTAATAAATACTTAATATAAATAATAATAATAATAATAATAATAATAATATAATAATATATAATAATAATAATAATCAGTAATTAATAATACATGAAGTAATAATAATAATAATAATATAATAATAAATAACTAATTAGCATATGAGTATAATACCTAGTTGACTATTCCCGGATCAGGTTTAAAACTATGTTTTCAAACTCAATGAATAGATGTTGCAATAATAACAAAATTAACAAATAATAATAAAATAATAATAATAATATAATAATAATTAATAAATAATATAATAATTAAAATAATAATAATAAATAATAATAATAATAATATACCGCTCGATGCTAATGGTGAAACTCAATTTATTCCCTACAATAGAAGAAAAAGAATTTAATGATAGCAAAAACAGTCCAACAAATAGAATAGGACATAATAAGACAATTAATAATAATAATAATAATAAAAATAATAATAATAATAATAATAATAATAATAATAATTAATATAATAATGATATGGAAAATAGATAATAATAATAATAATAATAATAATAATATAATAATAATAATTAATAATAAAATCAATAATAATAATAATAATTATAATAATAATAAATATAATAATAATAATAATAATAATATTAATAATAATAATAACAAATAATAATCGCCGATATGAACGTATATTTTGAAGCTGACAAAATTCCTTAAATTGGATTTTTGCGGTTTCCCATGGTTTTCTTTAAGCTTCTTCAATTACAACGCGGAACTACCATTTGAATACTAACTGATCCATTCACTTGTTATAAATGTGAAATAATAATAATAATGAATAATAATAATAATAAATAATTAATAATAATAATAATATAATAATAATAATAATAATAATATAATAATAATAATTATAATAATAATAATAACAATAATAATAATATAATAATAATATAATAATAATAATAATAGATTATAATTAATAATAATAATACATAATAATAATATAATAATTATAATAATAGATAATATAATATAATAAGTAAAATATAAAAATAATAGCTAATAATAATATATATAATAATAATAATAATAATTAAATACAATAAATAATTTTACTTATCTTATAAATTATAATTATAATCATAATCACAATTACAATTACAATCATAATCACAGTAATAATAATAATAGATAATAATAATCAATAATATAATAATAACTAATACATAATAAATAATAATTAATAATAATAAAATAATAATAATAATAATGAATAATAATAATTATAATAATAATAATAATAGATAATAATAATAATAAAAAATAATAATAATACCAAATATAAACATTAATTTTATAATAATAATAAATAATAATAATAATAACTCAAAATAATAATAATAATCAATAATAAGTAAGTTAATAATAATAATAATAATAATTATAATAATAATAATAATGAATAATAATAATAATAATAATATATAATAATAATAATAATAATAATAATAATAATAATATAATATTATAATTATAATAAATAATAAAATAATAATAATATAATAAAATAATAGATAATAACTAATAATAATACATAAATAATACATAATAAATATATTGACTTATCAACCTATTTATGGTATCACTTTAAATGTAAGTTTTATTTTTACAGCATATGATAAATTTGCGGTAATTCGACTTATAAAGTTTAGCACCTTTATAGCTAGGCTGCTGCCTAGACTTTTCTAATCTTTAAAAAAAAGGGGGATAATATGCGAACTTTTTCGAGTGCTTCTACTTCATTCGATTCTGTATTATTTTGAAAATGTTGATAATAGGAAGCTTGCAAGGCTTATTATTTATGATCTTTTGCTGCTCTTTTAAAAGAGATAGCTTTAACAGGTCTTCAAACTGCAGTATATTTAAGTTTTTTAAATAAAGTGTTGTATGATCATAGAAGCTTCTAGCAGCGCTTAGGAGTCGTATAAAACGTTTTTGAATAGTTATAAGCGGTTGAATAACTTTATTTGCTAAGCCATATACTGGGAGGCAATATAATAAAAGTGATCACTTGCAGCTAATAATCTTTTTCGGTTATATATAGTTGGAATGTATTTGTGTTAATTTCGA
Organism: Trachelipus rathkii; assembly: GCA_015478945.1. Lineage (NCBI taxonomy): Eukaryota > Metazoa > Arthropoda > Malacostraca > Isopoda > Trachelipodidae > Trachelipus > Trachelipus rathkii. The sequence goes on along the minus strand of JABUQX010106634.1, from coordinate 4,929 downwards.
CTCGAAATATATGTACTTTGCTAGTTTACTCACTAACTGTTTAATATGTTCTTTAAATGTTAATTTTTCATCAACTATTACCCCAAGTATAATAATAATAATAATAATAATAATAATAATAATAATAATAATAATAATAATAATAATAATAATAATAATAATAATAATAATAATAATAATAATAATAATAATAATAATAATAATAATAATAATAATAATATAATAATAATAATAATAATAATAATAACCAAGTAAGATACAACACCATATGCAGGGTAGAACATAAAAAATTTAACAATAATGAAATAGTAAATTACTTTAAAATTTTGAATAAAAAGAGAGAATTTTCTGATCTTCGACTGGCAGAGTCCCCTCTTATAAGAAAACATAGACCGGATATTAATATAAAATATAATGAAATGTCCGATTACCTTAACATTGTTTACTTAGAAGAAAGAAAGAAAAAAGACAAAATAAATATAAGCTTCACATTTATTTTTCTTATATCTTAAATTATAGATTTATTCTTACTTGTTAAATAATAATAATAATAATAATAATAATAATAATAATAATAATAACAATAAAAATAATAATAATAATAATAATAAATAATATAATATCAATAATAATATAATAATAATAATATAAATAATATAATATAATATAATATATAATAATAATAATATTATAATAATTATAATAATTTATAATAATAATAATAATAGATTAATAATAATGAATAATAATAATTAATAATAGATAATACATCCTAAAATTATCATATAATAATAATATAATTAATATATAATATAATAATAATAATAATAATATATAATAATTCAAAACGAGTCAATCAGTTTTCAATTTATCGTTTCTTTTTTGTTTTGTTTTGTTTTTTAAATATGAATTATTTGCTCGATTTGGTGGAGTTGCAAAAGTAAAAAAAAGTCTGATTCTGCAAACAGTGCTTTTTCAACCGAAGTAAAGAAGTTATATAAAAAATTTTCGATTGTTTGTAACAGACAATTTCATCTATTATCAAGTTAGTAAATTCAATATCCGATTCCATATATATACAAGATATAATGTATTCGTATGATAACTACAATAACCCTATAGTTAATATCTAACCGTATATAGTATTATAATACTATAATATTATATATTACCTACCCATATCATATTATATTATATAATCATATATATACAAATATAATATATATATATGGAGAGAGAGAGATATATCTTCTCCTTCTTCTTCATTCTCTCCACGAATCCCCACAAACTTATTAGTTAAATAGAAGAATGTGTCAAAGGTCAACATAGAAAACCTCTATACTCTCCCCTCATACCGTTAAATGAGTACCCGTCACAGTGCCCACTGTGGTATCTCATCATTGTCAGTGTTTATCTATTTCCAAGCGCACATCCGTGCTCCTTCATAAAACCACACCATTTACTATTATTATTTTTTATTATTATTATATTTATTATATATGATTATTATTATTATTATTATTATTATTATTATTATTATTATTATTATTATTATTATTATTATTATTATTATTATTATTATTATTATTATTATTATTATTATTATTATTATTATTATTATTATTATTATTATTATTATTATTTTATTATGATATTCTATGATTATTAAAATATAATTATATATTACATTATCATGACACATTTTTATGTGATTATATATTATTATTATTAATTATTATTATTATTATTATTGATTATAAACTAAAATATAGAAATTTTAAATTAGGAGTGAAAGGTCAAGTTATGACCTCAAATTTTGACCTTCTCGTTCCGAGAGGTCAATTTAAACAATACAGATGGAAGATTGATATGTGAAGAGTATATTAACAATTTTTCCCCTCCCAAAGTCAACTCAAACTGATGAATTTTGAAGAGGAGCAAATTTTCTAAAATGCAATTTTATTTCATATATCATATTTATTATTATATAAATAATTTAAAGTTCTCAAAATTGCTGCAATTTTAAATAATAACCATAAGAATTCTCTTTATTCTACCAAAATAAAATTAATTTTATTTTAAATTAATGTATTAAAATATTTTAATTAATAAATTATATAATATATTTATAATTATGTAAAATATAATAAATAACATATTGCAATAGTATAATAATCAAATAATAATATAATATAAAAGGAAAAAAAATTGCATAATATAATATAATTTTAGAAAAAATGTTATTACAATATATTAATTTAATATAATTTACTCTATTGATTTAAACTCTTTGAATGAAGTTCCAGAAAATCATAAACTTTCTTATTTTTTCAAAGATTTCGAAGATTAATCATAATTAATAAGATAAAACCTGCAAACATAAAGCATGATAATAAAATATAATACAATAATTCTGCATAATATACAATAATATAATAATATAAATATGAATGATATACTCTATAATAATAATATAATTCTGTATATTATAGCAACATCATTCCGTGTAAAATAATGAAATATATTAATATAATAGTCTAAATATGATCACTATCATTGCCGTCCCACACTCACCTATTGCGTATAATATTAATAAGTATTAATATATTCTGCTAATTAACTGACACTATAGTATTTTATCATTGACTCGTGTACTAAATTATATATATATTAATACTACCTACCCCGTATATATATAAGTATATATATAATATTAATATTACTATATATAACAGGTCACCAAATACAAACTCATTACATATACTACTACATATTTAAAGCATATAAAATAATATACCCTCTACTAATACTTACCAACCTATCAAGCTATATACCCGCCCCCCCCCCTATCAATCACCCTAAGTCTCTCTATTAGCCTAAACACACGATACACATAAAAACCTACTCTAACTCAAATATATAATAATATATCTACCTCACCCTCTATATGTATAATTATAATATATAACATTATTAGTACCATCTAGGGATATGAATATATAAAAGTCATACAATATATATAATATATAACAAAAATAATACATATATTATTTCTATTGGATGTATATACACATTTTTTTCTTTTTTAAATAATATCATAAATAACCCAACCTAATGCTAACTGCTGCCAATCAGAAACACAACATCAAACACTAACTAAACTTAACTATATATATTAATAAATTATATAATATAATAATATATATATATATATTATATAATATGTATATTAATTTAATAACTATAATAATAACTATAATATTAAAATAAATATATAAATATATATATATATATATATATATATATATATTATATATATTATTAATATATATAAATATATATATAAAATAATGACTATATATATATACCAACACACAAAAAAAAAAAAACAAATACAAATAATATATAAATATTAATATAATATAATATAAAAAATATATATATTAGATATATATGATATAATATATAATATAATATTATATAATATATTAATATATAAATAGATACATATAATAAGTAGTACTCTACCCATTTCCATCTACCACCTAGCTTTAAAATTAATAGCTAATCGAATATTCTAATATTACGATAGTTACCCATACTATAATCTATCTACTAATACTACTATCCCCCCTACCTAGTATCATTACCCTAAATATATAGAAGATATAATATATATTTTAATAAATATATATATATATAATATATAATAGATAATATATTATACTATATAATAATATATATATATATATATATAAAAATATTAACACTATATAATATTATATATAAAGACGACTGCGGTACATATGATATAAAATATGTAATTATGTTTGTCGTGTGATGATAACGACAAATAGTAACTAACCACAAAGAGGATATAACCCCGCTAGGAAAAATAAAAAAAATAAGTGTGATTCTTGTGCAATGTTATAACTCATTGATGAATACTGGAATATAGCATAGTGCCAAGAACACGAATACTTGGGATTCGTGCTTCCCTTCGGTCCAGCATTAGTCTGTGGCATTTGTCACATTTACAAACTTTAAACTTTTTTATAATCCCTTCGTTTTTACATAACTGTCTAGTATCTTTCAATCCTCCTCCTTCTCCACAATTTCTATCTCTCTTTCTCACTTTTTAGAATTCTTTTATTTTTATAATCTAATATAAAGTTCAACCACAGCCATCCTTCTCTTTAAAGATTTTAAATACCTTGTACGTATTTTCTATACTTGACAAAGGACGATTCCTCCCTTGTTTCCCGTACAGCTCCCTTGGCCCTCCGGATGCTCTTCACCAAAAATGCGGTCTTCAGAAGCCACCTCACAATCTATTCCCGTGGATGAGGGCACAGGCTAAAAACTATGGTCTTTTTATTAATTGTTCGTCTATGACCTGTAGGCCGTCAATACTGTAGGAGACCAGATACCTTTCGAGGTTGTAACCATTACGGAGGAAGATGTCATGCACCATGCTGTATATAATCTCGTCTGAATTGGTTATGTAGGGTCCAGATGTGGTACGAGGACGGTAAGGTACATCATGGAGTATAGGAAGACTCTTCGAAGGCCACATCAAAAGCTATACCCTACGAAGTGGAAAGTCCTGTTTGTACCTTTGGATGTGGAAAGGACTACCCTTCTTAATGAAAATGCATGCTTTTCGGTCCATACCTGTTATTTACTTTATATTTCATTTGTTTTATTGTTATATATTTGACTCACATATGGGAGAAGTTTAGAAGGTTATAACCTCTATGAAAAATAGGTCTATGATAAAGATAATACGTTGTTAATCAAGCCCACCAAAATTGAACACTTAAAAACTGTCGTTGCACCCAGTATCTGACCCCAGATTCTCTCCCTCCTTCTCTTACATCTAGCATTTCCGCTTTATTTCCTAATTCACTAACGATCTGAAAGTCCTGA
>JABUQX010106633.1:0-15035 GCA_015478945.1 Trachelipus rathkii | reverse complement strand
AGACAGTGTCTGCTTAGTAGACAAAAGAGTACCTTAATAAGCAGAAAACTGATATTAAGCTTGCCGAAGACCATAATGCTATCTAAGCAATAATCTATGGAAGGTCAAAGATCTTAAAAGAATAGTTCCTTTTATCTTTCTTGGAAGACCAAGGAAGAGCTGGAGACGATGCCTCCAAGGTGCTTGACATCCGTTGAAAAATAACCTACTTATATCTGTTTCTTTTGGTAACTAATAATTAACATGTAAGTATGATACATAACAATTGATCAAGAACGCAGGCCAAATGGTGATTGAGTGGATTTGAAAGTTGTGTAACAAAATGTTTATGGAAGGTAGAGTCCCGAGAGATTGGAAAAGGGCAGTAATAGCAACCTTATATAAGTGTAAGAGGGATAAGGGGGACTGTATGAAGTATAGGGGAATTAGTTTATTGAGTGTTTTAGGGAAGGCATATTCTGGTATTTTGGTTGAAAGAGTACGTCGAGTAACTGAAAGACTGATTGGTGAAGAACAAGGTGCATTTAGAAGGGGTAGAATATATGTAGATCAATTTTAGCATTGAAACAAATGATCGAGAAAATGAGAGAGAAGAAGAAGAAATTGTATTTTTGTTTTATAGATTTGCAACAGGTGTATGACAGGAATAATAGGGAAGCTCTGTGGCAGGTATTGGCGATATATGGTGCTGATGGTAGGCTTTTGAATGGAATCAAAAGTATGTATGACGATAGTGAAGCTTCTCACTTCTAAATATTTTGAGATTTCTGTTGTATAAACTACTTTTTGTAACCGAGAATGATTATATTCACCAATTTTTATTTCGGAATTGGTAAATTTGTGAAAAAATCATTATCCTGGTAACAAAATCAAAGTTTGGAGGAAATATTAGCCATTTTTAATACCTTAAGTATATATAAAAAGGAAATTACAGTTGTTGCCCAAAGACAAAAAAAAATGTGTTACATACTGTTATCCATTTAAAGGTACGTAATTTATGACACCTTGGTAGCATAAAATCGTCCGTTCGAATATTCATACATTCATTCATGCAAGTTAATTTTCATATTTATTCTAGTAGGATATCGAAAATGACATTGCGGGACACTGGAAAAATATGTAATTCACTGAATTTTAACATCATGTGCTTTGCTGATGAAAATATTTGATGTAGATAACAATTGTTAAAATTTTCATAAAAAAATTTGAAAGAAAATATATAAAATATTTTTACTATTTAGGCGTTTGAGGTTAAATTATTAGAACTAAAATGTTGAAGTTATGAATATGATATTCAACATAAAATTCTGCAAACTTTTGTTTAAAACAAAAAAATTATTTTGAAAATATTCGTAACTATTCAACGTTTTTAAGTTTTTAATTTACTTATTACTCTTTTTGTATTATTTTTTACTTACAAAATTTTAAAAAGTTCAATTTCATATAAATAAAAGTAAAATATAATTCAATATCCTCGAGATTCACTTCTACTTCCTTTCACAATATTCTTTGCTGAGGAGATTATAAAGAATTTGAATCCCAATCAGATGACATCATATTTATTGAAACCGCTGCAAATGGTTCGCTGTTTAGAAATTAACAGAGAGGAAGGATGAAAACATAAAACATATAAATAATTATAAATATTAATACGATTACACTTATTGAGATACAGGCGAAATTTAAATCTCAAATATATGTAGGATGCTAAAGAACAAAGAATAATATTACAGAACTTCAGAACACCTACTAGCAAAGATTTATATCTCTTCTTCTCTCTCCTTCTTCTCATTTCTTTCGACGGTAAACTGATTCCCGGAGCCCCAGATATATAGCCTATATATATATATTTTATATATATATACTATATATATCTATATATAATACTATATTAGTATAGTATATATTATTATTATATAGTAATATTAAGTATTATATAGTGATATATTATATATAGTATATAGTATATGATACCGTTATATATATATATATATAACTATAGTATAGTAATTAAACTAAAAGTATATATATGATATATTATTATAATATATAGTCTTCTTATTATATTTATTCATATATAAAAAATACTCCTATAATAGGAAATGTTTATAGAGTATAGATATATATAAGCCAGTATATAGCAATTTAATACACGTAGTTAATTAAAATTTAAATTTAGTACTTCCGTTCGTCAGAAAAAAAATTATCCTTTTTTTCATTATGCTCACCTTATATATATATTATATATAATATATAATATATATATATATATATATATATATATATATATTGCCTAACAACACATGTCAAAGTAACACCACTTATTATGCATTTTAATATAAAGAAATGTCTCCGCCGGGATCGAACCCGACGCATGTGCGAACTGAGAACGAATAACCCATCGTCTTTTTTTTCGTGTGTGAAGTGGCAGTATTTGGTGAGAAATGGGTTATCGTTCTCGGCTGCAAACAGTGCGTCGGTTCGCAGTCCCGGTGGGAGCGGACACTTTCACGTAATGTCTTTCTTATAAATAATATTATATATATATATAATACCGAAACTATTTTCGAGTGTGTATATATATATTAGATTATAATGCCTTAAATCTTACCTATATATTATCATATATATATATGATATATACTACGTAATATATATATAGTGATAATATCAAAATCCTCTCGATATAATATATTGCTACTACCACTAGTTGATTTTTCAAACATCAATAATTGACATTACGCGTAAAGTAACGCACACACTCCTCTACACGCCGGCGATTCACGTGATACCGTATCTATGCGTGCCGAACTGAAACTCTGAACTAACCCATCGTCGTCTTTCTCTTCGTGAACGGGAGAGTGCAACAGAATTGAATAAATGTTAAGATTGCCGTTATTGCGTTCTCGCCCTTCAAACGCACAGCCATGTCCGCTGCTGTTTCGCACGTCCTCGCGTGGAGACACTTTCACGTAATGTTCTTTCTTATTATTATTATACTAATATATATATATATATATTATTTCTATACCGCTACGACTATATATCTACTATACGTTATATGATATATAGTATATAATAGTATATAGTATATAGGTGGGATAAGATATAAATGGTAACGTAAATATATATATTATATATATATATATATATATATATATATATATATATATATATATATATATATATATATATATATATATATATATTATATAAAGTAACAGAAGATACTTAGTCATATAAATCATGATGCAAGGTCCTAATTTTGCTTCAGCAAGCTACCCTCGAATTTATAGCCCCTATCTTAAAACGAACCAAAATTCTTAATTTTTATCATGCATACTCCTATTCACCTCCAAGACTTGAATATCGTGCAATAACTGTAGATTCTTTTTTGTACTCTATATAACGTCTCGTTTATCGAATATTTTTTACACACTTAGATTATCCTGATATGTCCTATTTTATATGTATCTCCCTCTACTTTTATTTTTCAAAAAACCATAGAAGATTGGGTTCGGCTTCACCGTCCACAACAATTTTTGTTCGAAAAAAATCGACTTCAAACTGAACGCTCACATATGTAGAAAATTTGAAAGAAACATATAAAACTTATATTATAAAAACTATTATTTAATAAACACTTCCATTATAATATCTATAAAAGCTATTATTAAACTTGCCATTATATTTATTATAAACTATTATCAAGAGAATGTATAAATAGTTTTTTTGATTTTTTTTTTGAAATTTGTGCTCAGCAATGTCGAAATTCAAGACCTACTTTTTTTTTGTTTTAAAATGAAAAAATTGCGCATAATTCTTTTCTGCTGAGTGCTTATCAGTGATGAATTTTCAGTGCATATAGCTCTGTGGGTGAGATACATCATTCTCTTTATTCTAGATACACTCTGCGTCTACTCAATGGAGTAGTTCAGATTTGTCTTATCTTACTCAATAAATTTAACGAAAAGCAAAGTACAAAAATTTTGAAATTTTTTAAAAATTTTTATTCTGAGTATAGGAAAAAGTTATCTAAGTAAAAAAGATTTATTTTATTTATTTTATTTATTTATTTTTTATTTATCGGATAAGTAAAAAAAAATTATATAAATATTTCACTTTATATCAAAATAAATGTTAGCCCTTTTTGCGTGTCAAAAACAGTCTGTATTATATTTGCAATCGGTTATATTTATTCGCTTTATACTTGATTATATAAAATATTGACATCTGAAATCCACATGAGTATTGAATTGTAATTAATCCTAAAGTGCGCAGACATATATTTTCAGAGTGTGTTTGCGTAATGTGTAATCATCGCGAGAAGTGGTTTTTTTTTCAGTAACAGTCTAGACGCTTTGCGTCACGGGTATTCCGATCGCGTAGTATTTCTTGGACTCTATACCGCAAATCTTAAACGAAAAAAAATTGTGTTCGTTCATCATGAGTAAAAAAATACTGGTTATTAGAGTTTCGTACTAACGAATACAACCTAACCTAAACACTACACTAAAAGAAAACTAACCCAACACTAAAAACTGCTAATTCCTTAACCTAAACCTATAAGCTATAACCCTGTAACCTAACCTACCTGACCCAAAACTATAACACAAAAACTACCTTAATCTAGCGTATATTACTTAGAACCATATAGCACATTAACCTAATCCATAACTCACTAACCTAATCACTTACCAAGCCTATACCTAACCTAACCAATAAAACTAACCTAACCTAGTTCCTCCTAGACATATCCATAACGCTAAGTCCTAAACCGTAGAGCCTAACCTCATACGCCAACCTATATCCCTTACCCCGTAAAACTCTTACCTAAACCTAACACGCCTCAACCGGTTACCTAACCTAACTCTAATCCTTTAACCCCTAACTTTTCACCATAACCTAACCTCAACCCATTTTTCTGTTGACCATTTGGGTATAGTCCACAGTATTTCTGACTTAGTGATGTGTATGATAAAATTGTGTTAACGTCTGATAGTCCCTTTACAGTGTATTAGAATGAAATTAGTTAAAAGTATTGAATCGGTAATTATATAATCAAAATCTAATTAATAGCAAATAAAAATGAACGAGCATTCACTGATGACATACCGCACCGAATGAGCCGCTCAAGAATCACACTGACCTGCCCGCACCGCACCGCACCGCACCAGACCGCACCTGCACCGCACCTCTAGTCAATGATGCTCACCACGCACGCGGATGCGCACTCCTCTAATTTCAAAAAATTACATCGCATCGGTACGCTGGATTTGTCGACGCACCGCACCGCGCACCGCACCTGATTGTGCTGTCTCACTCTTGGTACGTTTTGTGAAGTGATCCTGTGGGAGTAGTCGTGAGTCATCGGGTTGTCTGCCCGAATTGAAACCAAAGATTGTATTGTCAAATTGAGTAAAACAGAGTAATTATTTAGTTGTGTTAAAAGGTGTTACACTACATGGTATCATGTGATATAGTGTTTGTGAGGAGTAAATAAGGAGTACTTAGTTTTATCATACCACTCTCCATTGACATTTAAATATTTTAGAAATAATAATTTAGAATTACCTAAGTTTTCAGTAATACTACTAGTAAACTACAACTAAAACTAGTAAACTACAAGTATATTTTATTTACCGTCAACTTAAGAAGATTGGCAACAGTTCGACAATATTCCATAGTAAGTATTTGTATGTTTGTATTTTGTAGTTTGTTGGTAACAGTTAGCGAATAGGTGCTTCGGCTACCATTGATTTTTATCAACTATCATTTCTGCAATTTGACTATGCCATCCTTTGTTTTTTAAGATTTTAGCGATTGCTATATGAAATAAATATAGGTGTACTCTTATATCCACTTCAATCATCTCTCTGTATGCCAATCAGTTACGTTTATTCACTCGACTACACACTTTTCGACCACGAAAATACCAGCATTAATTCTTTTCCTCTGTTCCCTTTACCAATTTTTATTAATTAACCAAAATATATCTCAATAAATGAATTCCCCTATAATTTCTACGCAGTTACCCTGTATCCACCTTACCTTAAATTAAGGTACTATTACTGATTCCTTCTCTATTCCCTACGGACACTATTACCCCTCCATAAACGCTTTGTTACACAACTTTCCAAATCCAAACAAAATCCTCATCTCACCTCCGTTCTTGATCATTCTTGACCAGTAATTCCATCTATTCCTGCAGATTACCAGTTCTTCAACTTTCTCACTCTAACCCCATTACCTTTCTCCACTTACTTAATGACCTTCCAGTCCTCCAAAATACCATCGATAGACCTTCTTGCCACCATCAAACACACACATTCACTATCACCTCTTCCATTACTGCCAATGCATGCAGATTTTCGAAGTGTACCCTTCACACTCTCCTCAATCCATTTCATCAGTTACGAACACACCATCCCATATTCATTTCCTTCCTATTATCTAATATCAGATCCTTTTATTCTCATTATTATACTTTCGCGCTTCCTTCCAGAGGCTTCCTACAGAAGAGCCTCCTATCCATTGTAAGTCCCCATTCATCCTCCTTCAACACTCTGGTTCACTTTACGCTCTTTTTCTCCTGCGATTGTGTAATTTCTTTTCAGTTTGTACTCAATTCATACTATATATATCACTTATTATACGTATTATATAGTTATATCTACTCACTTTACACTTATTACGTAGTATACTCACGTATAATTAATATACTTATCGTAATATATATACCACATACTATATAATATATATCTATATAGATAAAGTATATATATAATTCATAGAATTACAGTTAGATAATAAAACATTATGTAAATTAACACCTAATATACTATGTTCAACGTATTAAATCCGTACTATTTCATATTACAACTGAACGCCATTTCCAATTTTCTTCCTCACATATATCGCTACATAATTCAATACTCACTAGTTTTCTGTATTATACGACTCTTCAACCTCTTCGTACCTTCTCACCTTCGCCTTATATCCACGAAATCGTTCGTTACGTTATGTGTTCTCACTTATATTAATAAATATTTTTTCATTTTTATTTCGGTTATATATATATATAGTAATGAGGTAAAATATTATATTAATTTTATAACGGTTATATATATAATATATTAATATTATGTTATGTGTCAGTTTATATATATATATATATATATATATGATAATATATATATATAAAAATAAATATAATATATATATATATATATATATATATATATATAGTAAACACGACCACTCTAGATGTACAGTTTATAAGCATAGGTACTATAGTATATACTATAGTTTTATTTGATATAAACCATGTGATATATATAATATATTATATTACCAAATTGCATCTATTTTCTTCCTATACATTTCTTCATAGGGCGGTGGATCTGCAAATTATATTATATATTATATCGTATATATATATACTATATATAATATAGATACGTATACGTTTTTAATAGAATATATCAGAGTAATGTATTAAGACGGTGAGTATATATTATATATATATCCTATAAATATATATATATATATATATATATAAGATAAAAATAAAATTGAATCCATCACCATATATATATATACACATTTCGATATATATTGAATTTATCTACGCATTATTAAATATTCACGAAAGTTTAATTCATACAACTATTATATTACCTATCACTGAGATTTAAAATCACCCACTGTGAGTACAGTCGGACTCACCTCTCTTGCATAATATATCACTCACACACATCTCCATATTCAGACTGAATGACGAAACCGGCCAGAGTCGAATATACATAGACTCCAGATGGTCCAACAAATAGAAGCTCTCTCGATCGGTCTTCACTATTGCCGTTTTAATTACTCTCTACTAGAAAACTATATCACTCGAGTGTGGAGCGGACAGTTCATCTATATTATGGAAAAAGGAGTCAGAGAGTTGGCCTTAATAAAACTTCTATATACATACGCGAAATATTTTGTTATATTACGTTCTTTTTTCTACAAGTTGAGTCTTTACCACCACTCACGGCAGGAGCTCACCATAACTATGGTCAAGAGTGATGGAGAGAGTGCGAATTGAGCACAGACCAAAGGAGAGACATTCCTTACTCCCCTATAGCGACCGACAAGTTTAAGCAGAATGAGCAGCAAACGACACCAGGCTTTTAAATGAGGGAGAGTTTTATATAGTTCAGCTAGTGAAACATATCTACGTATAGATGTTGCCAGTGTATGCCAATTAACCAACAGAAAGACAGCACTCAGGTGGCGAGAGTGAGGAATGTAAATGATAGCACCTCAGCGAACTAGTCCTGGAAATTGAACCCCATTTACTCTACACCCACACAGAACTCGGTGACCAGACACAGGATACCCCTTACGAGCGGGCAGTTATTCCGTTACAAGCCTGCGACGGTCCAAAGAGGTACGCGAGTGCGTAGTTCTCCCTCGACCACACCTGCCGGTATAATGTACGTAACAAGCAAGAAGAGGATATAAATTGGTTGCTTAGTACAACACTGAGCGACACGTCAAAGGATAGGGTCAGTGCAACTGTGGATACACCATTTCTTACAGCAACAGTTATAAGCCCTTTTGGCTTGTTGGTGAACTGCGAACACCTCATATAACTACAAATGTGAGAGAAGACACAGAAATCACATATATCTCTCATACACACTGTTGAAGAACAGTAATCCTACAAGGCGGGAGACCACCTGAGTAATAGCATAAGAGAGAGAAATGACTGATAGAGAAAAGAGGAATAAAAGAAGTATTACATCGCATTATTAATCACATAGAACATCACCAGTTCTCTTAAGCACACAGAAAACCAGACTACAACTCTCACCAACCGATTCGTGTATATCGTAGAGAATTTACCACATGTACATTTTTATCTCGCTCTTATTTTATAGCCGTTCCAAGATTCAAGTATGATATATGAAGATCACAACAAGAAGGAGACAGAGAAGAGAACTGAGTCCGAAGAAAGAAGATAAGAAGATTAAGAAGGATATACTATAAGAAAGAGAACACTGATCTCATAGATGAGTAATATGATAATAGATATATATATATAATACACAGAATTAATCTTCACAAAGAGTTCAGACGAAACTCCATGCATCGAAGATAAAATTACAAATCCATATACACACGCCTCCGCAGATATACTACGAATCGGGAAAGCTTATAGTACGAGATGCAATTCAGAAGTAAAAGAGGGTCTATCATGAACTTGACAAAGTGAGGTTAAAAGAGTAGAAAACGGGATCCACGGTGCAGATCGCATAAGAAGTGGACTAGAGTTGAATGTGCAGGTGAGCAAGATCATTAATAAAATAGAATAACTCCAAAGTGGATTAATAAACACGCGAACCCTGCCCAGGAACACCACTATTGACAGAAACAGCGGTGTGGAAGGAAGAAATAGCTTCACTCCGATTCCCAACTGCAAACAGCCGATATGAGGCGACTTGAAAGAAAGGCCTAGGAGGTGACAGAGCTCAGATCAAGTGACGCCGCAAGGAGAAACACAATAGAGGAGGGAGCTTGACGAGAAGCAGTGGATCTCGTGCCAGACCCTTGTCAAAGCTTTTTGGATATGTCTATAGCCGCGAGCCCCAAACGCAGTCTCCCTAGTTCCGCCTTGAAGAATTTGCGATAAATCCATAAATCGTGTTTAGATAGGGAAAGTAATATATACTGCGCCCAGTAGACTTGAACGCCGAAAAGCCGTTTACTGGGCGATCGTGACCAAGAAGTATTCTGAGACTCCAGGTGGTCTAAGAAGTGAGAGTTTGAGAGGGGTTGCAAAGATCTTAGATAGAATACAACTGAGAGGCTGATTAGGGAGGAAGTTAAGAAGGCTCAGAATGGCTTCCTTTTTTCGGAGAATTAGGTGTCTTAGCGACAAAGAGTGACCACTCCTGATCGTAACAAAAGCCACTGAAGAGTGCACACAGTGCTAGTATTGAACATGGATAAATAAGTTTGAACGGAAGGCGGGGTCAGCACGAGTAAGCACATTCCCTCATACACACTCGGGTTTCGCGAACCACGAGGAGAATGACATCCGGCCATCGCCTTGCCTACGTATGCACCTCAGATGCTGTCAGCCCGTAGCCCATCGCACCCGATCACCATGTAATCACAGCAAAGACATGACACCTGAGAGGAGAGGAGGAGGAAGAGGAATGCAAGAAATCAAGTCCAGGGCATGAGTTCACGAGGGAAAAATAGGAGGCGAAAAGATTGGCCTTTTTCAGTTGGGGAATTAGCAAACAGAACCATCAGATCGAATAGAGGAGGAAAGGAAGATGTTAGAGTGTTAGAGATGTTTTTGGCAAGAGGCCAGAAAGATTTGTTCAGTAGGAGAACCAAGGAGGTCTACGCACTTTCGTTTGATGAAAAAGCCCCCTTGCTCATTGAAGAGTATCCTGCAACGATCTATCCTCTAGCTGAATGAAAATTAGCGAGAGTGATAGAAGAACGAGAATTTTTCCACTCCCGATACGCGCTGTCTCTAGCCTGAATGGCTAGAGAACAAGTACGATCGAACCATGGATTATGGGGAGAGAAAGATTTAGTCGAAGAAGAATGAACCTGCTCATCCCGTCAACGATTACAGCTCCCACCTTATATGGCAGAACGCCAAGGTCAGCCAGACATAGCTTTGGAATCTGTCTTTTTTTTCCTTTTTTTCTTTTTTTTTGTTCCAAACCGTTTTAAATCTAGTTAAATTAACAAGATGTGAAAAGTAAAATGACTTCATAGCTGTATTTTTTACAATAATGAAAGAATCAAAAGAACAAGATAGGGAATTAATAGGAGCAGTAGTAGTAATTATAGCTAAAGTAATAATAATAATAATAATAATAATAATAATAATAATAATAATAATAATAATAATAATAATAATAACAATTTAAATTAATAATACCATAATATTAATATAAATAATTTTGAGTGTATTAATTAATAATAATAATCAGTAGTAGTAATAATAGCTAAAGTAATAATAATAATAATAATAATAATAATAATAATAATAATAATAATAATAATAATAATAATAATAATAATAATAATAATAATAATAATAATAATAATAATAATAATAATAATAATAATAATATCCTCACCAAGATCTGGATATAAGTTCAGAACGTTGTAACTTGTAGCTGAAGCCATCGCCTGATTAGAACCCATCTGCTCAATTCCACTAAAATCATATAAAAGTGGTGCTGATGGTGCATCTAATCTAGGAAGAGATGATGCATTATATGGTTCTTTAATTTGACTGTTATTACTATCACTTTCTGCTGACGTC
The DNA here is from genome assembly GCA_015478945.1 of Trachelipus rathkii. Classification (NCBI taxonomy): domain Eukaryota; kingdom Metazoa; phylum Arthropoda; class Malacostraca; order Isopoda; family Trachelipodidae; genus Trachelipus; species Trachelipus rathkii. The sequence continues at coordinate 3,688 of JABUQX010106633.1, read as the reverse complement.
AATGGTATAGTTCCTATTATTATTGGAAAATCAGCTTCTAGATCAGCAATACGGTTGGCTGATTTTAGTTGTACTTCAAACTAAAAACAATAATAAAAGAAATATAAGATATAATAAAAAAGATTTCTAAGCCATAACGAGGATTGATAAGATGATATACAGTATTGGTATTTAGAGAAAAAACAAAACTATGCAATCCAAATCTTTTGTCTTTTTAAATTACATTCGATGAGCAAACAGTCTACATTCAAACTTGTTGAAAATTGCTATTCATAGCAAAAATATTGTGAAAAGGGAAGAAAAGAATAAAAACACTACACCAACTTATTTGCATTTGAATATAAAGGTAGCTTAGAACTTTTAATGATGATATTAACAATTTTAAACTTCCAAATAATTGAAATCTAATTCATCAAGAGGGATAAATTATTATTTATATACCGTAAAATAATATTTCTTTTTTATACTTGATCCCCAAGACATTATTAAGCTTTATGGAGTTAACATGTAGGTCCATATATTTTGTAAACAAAACGTTACATCTGTCTTTACAGCCTTAAAATTAACAGCTCTAGAAATTGCTCATATTTGTAGCAATGATTTGCCTAAAATGAATGAAAACGATTAAGGTGTACAAACATGCGCCAGTGTATAGACATCTATGTTTAAACTCTAGAAATGGAGGCTGTATGAAAATACGCATTTTTGTGGTATTGATGTGCCCAAAATGAATGGTGTAACAGTTGAAAGCGTACAAACATGCACCGGTGTGCAAAGAGGCACTATAGTCAAACTTGGGAACGGAGATTTATTATCGCAGAGAACACAGATAATAAGTTAATAGTTAACACATTATTTACAGCATACGAGTACTTACATGGAAGTAAAAATGAAGATCAATAAGTGAACATCCTTTGAGGTTTGACGAAGGAACTTCAGGAATAAGAAGTTTTTCCTCCACCCAATTGTAAGATGCTTTCGATGGAAGATATTTCTTGATATTTGAACTAATAATTGTTGGTATACTTAAATTATGACTTCCAACACTATAAACAGCTTCCTATTGTGGAAAGAAATATTAATTGTTGTTTTATATATGCTTACTTTGATTAAAAAGATTTGAAGTTATAAAATAAGGATTTATAAAGCCACCTTTAAAAAACTTATTACTATAAACTATAAAGTGGAATTTTTTATGGTAAAATTTAGGAACAATCTTTGTTCTTTTATCAAAAGATTAAACTTCTGGAACTAAAGTGAAAAATTTGAAAATAATTTAAATGTGTTTCTTAGAATCAAATATCAAATGATATGTTATATAATTTCTTAAAACAAGACACAATGTCGTTTATTATCATTTAAGTTTTCGTAAGATAAAAAAATGTTCATGAATTTTTCAGTTACGTAAAGGAATTTTAGGTCATTTATAACCCCACCCATCTCCCTTGTAACGCACCTATAACCGCTTGACAATTGACAATTATGTAACGCTGCTCACTAATACCCTCTTTCAATTTCCAAAGGTAAAAATAAAACAAGAACTTGCAAAAAAAAAAGTGTTTTTTTGTTTTTAAACGCTTCAGGTGATATTTGCATTCATAAATAATATGTATGATGTATTCTTAAAAAATATCGCTACGAAACAACATTTGCAACATTTTATAACTGTCAAAGACACCTCCCCTTCCAGCGTTTCTAGATTTAAGGACAACTCCTACCTTACTATAATGTCCCAAAAAAGTTTAAAAAAGATCTCAGCAAAATTTTTTACTCTTACATAAATAATGTATTATAACGTTCTCTTAAAGTACCTGAACTATAACGGCTTTTGCTAAAGATAATATTCTGCTTGAAGTATTGTTTATTACAGCGTTTACAACCAAATGTTCTCCAGGAACAAAAGCAGTTTTGTTGACATTCAAGCTAACTTCGAGATCTCCTCCTTTCCTCCCCCAAGATGGTTTGACATCTTTATGCAATAAAACTGAACGAGAATTCTGTAATTTCAGAAATGAAGTAATAAACAATGCTAAATATATTGAGTGATTATAACAAACATAAGAACTATTTCAGCTAAAGCAGGCAATACATAGGATCAATGGTGAGTTGCCAGAATTTTAACCCCCGGTTCTCTTTCCTGTTTAATTATAAACAGCAAAATAGCTAACAACGTCTTCGTTTCTCTGAAAACAAAAATGTAACATTCGGTTCGCGCGAATTAGATGAACCAGTTTCCAACTCACCATTGCATATAATGTATTTAAGCCTATTTTAGGCATTGAGACTTACCGTCGCAAATTCATAATGGTCACTAAGATCCAATACCGAATTGACATTCAGAATTTCAGTGCATTTAGAAGTTGCATTCAAGAGAACCTGCAAATCGAGAACTGCTTCTGCGTAATGCCGATATAACCGTATTTGGACTCGAACGATGGAGTGGAGGTATAACCTGTGGGAGTCTGTACTGGAGAGTGAAAGAGTGCTCTCCTACTTTTAACACTTTTGAACCTTCATTTATATATAATATATATATATATATTATATACCTCAGTAGTTAAAAAAAAACAGTTTACATACTAGTTACAAATATAATATAATTATTAATTATCAACTATATTATATATAATATATATATATATATTTATACTATGATGAGTAGTATATTATATATAATATATTATATATATTTATATATATATATATATATATATATATATATATATATTAGTATATATATTAGTGATTAACAATAATATATTAATATTTATGATTTACGAATATATATATTTTATATATATTTATATATTTATACAATAAGTACTATTTAATTATTTTTTATTTAATGACCCCTATCATAACATAACGTTTATATATATATAATATATAATATATATATATATATATGACTATAAATTAATTTAAATATAATAATATTTATAAGTATCATAAAATAAAATACTATATATATCCTCTTTCTTGATATTATCATATATATATACTATATATATATATATATATATAATATATATTATAATTATTATAATTATATGTATTGTTATATATATTAATAGTATCATGTTTCCACTAGAATTTATTTCGTTATTTAACTTAGTAAAAAAAAAAACTTTCACTATAACTATAATAGTAAAATTATAATTTTATATATATATAATTAGTCATTTCAATAATAAATAAATAATAATATAATATAAACATTATATCATTTCTATATATTAATGACCTATATATAGTACATACTATATATATACTACTATACTATCACTCATATAAAAATATATATAAAATTTCTTTAATTATACTATATTATTTAGACCTTATATATATAATATTATATAAGTATTTAATGTATTATATAGTATTATATATATACCATATATACTATTATAATAATATTATATATTATATACTTAATATGGTAATAATACTATATATTAGTCATATATATATATAATACCTATAGGTACGTATAATTATATATATATATTAAATATTCATAGGGACTTCGCAGGCATATCCTTACTATATACTAGTATTTATCCGTGTATTAATATATTTATATATATCATTAGTATATATAGTATATATATAATAATATAGTGTATTTATATATACCGTACTAAGTATTATTATTATTCAAATAATATTATATATATAATGAAAACAA
>JABUQX010106632.1:5000-21702 GCA_015478945.1 Trachelipus rathkii | reverse complement strand
ATTTCGCTTATCTCGCTCTTTAGCCTATTATTATTATTCGTTTTTTTCAATAGATTTTTGTTTATATAAATTTATTTATTTAGTAATTGCAACTCATATTATTATTTGTGCTTATATAGTTATTTTATAATATATATTATATTAATAATTGCAACAGAAGAACGCAAAACACGCTAATACTTTCCTGATCTAGTTATCATATTATTTATATTTAATAATTATAGTAGCTATATTTTAAATATATAATATATTATATTTATCTTATTTTTACGTATTAATATATATTATAATTACAAATTCCAATACCGCTGTTAGTTTATATGTCATGCTATTTTTATTTGATATTTTAAAGGTGCGAAAATTGATACCTATAAAGCATTATCCATTGTATTTCATGTTTTTTTTCCTACTTCTTATTATTTCTCCTGCCAAAATCTCTCCTTCATTCTTGACAATATAAAAAATAATTAAGCATTAATATTAAATCACGTAATTGGTGTACTAACAGGATCCTTTGCCTTCGGAAAGTTGTGCCCTTCACCGTCTATGACGGCAGATTCCCGCGTTTCTCTCATGAATCCATGCATCCCTTGGATATCCTTCAGCTGGTACCAAATATTTTAACCCAGCATACGTTTATTTTATCTCTTTCTTTTAGCTTATTAGATGGATATACGAATAGATTGCCGATGTATGTGCGAATCTTTGGAGGGTGATATAGTATATATCTCACCTTTCACAAATAAATAATAAAATAAACATATAACATTAATAATAATATAAATATTATAATAATAAAATAATAAATAAATACACCACTCAATATAATAATCACTCACTATCATATATAATCACTCACACCCTACTTACTCTTACTCTTCTACTCACAAATTACTTCAAAATATCTACTAAAATATTCTCACCTCCCTAAATCACCCATTGTATATATATTATACTGGGGGGGACGGCCCACCCATTACTTCACACACCCTCACCACGAAATGATATCCAAACAGTTGTATGTTATTCTCCTTACGACTTCGTTACCTAGAGCCGATCTCTTAATCGTGTTTCAAAAACAGCCCGACATCATGTTTATTCTTAATTTGCATTCTGCTGAATTCTGGAATAAAACTTACCGGCAAGACAGGCGAATGAGGGTGTGTTGTTTATTAATATTCTTATATTTCATTACTATATGATATATTATATATCTTATAAATAAAATTATATTAAATATATCCATTAATTTCACAATACTATATACCTATATATATATATTATAATATATATTATTTACTCAGTATAACACCTATTTCGTATACTATATATAGCCCCTATAGGGTGAGTATATATTATTATATATCATATATATATAGTATAGTATAGTATTATACTATATATATATATATATATAATATACTATACACTATAATGATAATATATATATATTATATATCATATATATCTCACCTAAATGTAGTTTTTTGTTCTCATATTTTCACTCAGAACGCATATTAATAGATGGAACAAAGTATTTTACATTAATTTTATAACTGCCGTATGTAACTTATATTATTATTATCTAAATTACCTAATACCTATAATTATATACTTATAATATATCCACTTATACTACGCTTTAGTTCCTGATTACCTAATAGTTCCTTACCTTATACTACTATATAGTTCATCAATATTAATTGATATACCTATCATATATTACGTATATATCCCTTATTTTATTTTGAAAAATCGTATGAATATAATATAGTATTATATTCATATAATCTTATAACGCGTTTTCTAATTGAATCAGATTAAGGTAGTACAGTATCTTAGTACTAGCAATTGTTATAAGATGATATATTGGAATAAATTTTAAAGATAATGAAGACACGACCTCGCCAAAATTAAACCTCGCTTCAGCCAAAAATTGCACCGGTTAATTTGAAAATCATCAGACAGGACTAAAACCATTTCATTTCAATACTCATGACAATAGCGCATCGGACTTTCTGTGAAGTCGAAGTTCCCGTATTGATTTTGTAATGTTTATATTTAGCTTATTCTTTATTGTTTATTGGCCCTTGTATTAATCCAACAATAAAAGTAATACTAATTCCAGCACACTAAATATTACTGCAATGAAAACCCCCTTACTTTGCGCTGGATTATTGGTTATGAATGATAGCAAATAACTCTTAAAGTACATGTATACCGTGACACATTCGGTTTATCGACGGAGTCGCAATTTATCAACGGGCTCCTGGGTTCGAATTATCTCTCCTCCGATACTAGGGTAGCAGTTGCCACCTAGATAATTAAACCTTTTCTAGAACTGTTGGCACGTTGGAGATAAGATGGCAGATTTCTAAAATTTTATATTTAGTATATATTTATATATATTTAGTAGCTTTAAGATATTACCTTACTTTATGAGCTATAAATATTAGATGATATTATTTAACCCTTAAATATTATTATATATATATATAATATATATATTTATATAATTTATACTATATTTATATACCTTAATTATATTACGTACGGGGGGGGTAATATACTAAATCTTAGTGCAACTGCGTGATTAAATTAAACTGTTGTGTTAAATATTTTGACAGTCATTAGAATTGAGGATTAAGTTTCATATTATACTTTTTTTATTTGTAAAAATTTGATTTTTTTACTGTATCTATCCTTTCATCATAAATTCATTTACAGCTACTATAAATTTTAATTCTTTTTTATATTTATTTACCATTTTATTATTATCATATTATTATAATATTATTACTATTATATTATTGATTTCTTATTTACTGGGAATTAATGTATTATTTATTTATTTAATAAATTATTTATTTATTGATATTCTAATAATCTATTATATATTTATTTATTATTATATTATATTAATATAATAATTTATTATTATTCATATTATTATTATATTATTAAATTTATTATTAATTATTTATTATTACTCTATTTATTATTTAGTATTTATTATTATGATAGTAATTTCTAAAAATGGTATTTGTGATCATTGTAATAATAACAACAATATAAAGTACATTAACATATTAAATAAAATATATCTAAATTTTAAATTTAAATTGATAAAGAAATTTTCTTCTTCTTTTGTGGCTTCGAAGGTCAAGCAGATGGCAAGCATAATTAAAAAGCCCTTCCAATAACTTTAGTATATTTGACGTAGGAGCTTATGATATATCTATATTATTTAAAACATAATATATTTTTTATTGTATATAATATTAGAGTAATAAAATATATATAATATAATAACTTAACATATATAACCATAATTATATATATTATACTATATATACTAATTTATATATATACTAATTACTATCATATATATATATATATATATTAATATATATATATATATATATATATATCCTTTAAATATATATATTGGTGCATAATATATATTTTCTATAATATTATATTATATATATATAAAATATATATATTATATAACTTCTGCTATAGTATATATATATATATATATAATGTACTATCATAATACAAAATATTATACATAATATTATTATATATAATATAGTATTAGTAATATATATTATTAATATCATATATATATACGTATATATATATAAGTTTATATTTTTTATATATATATATATTAATACTATAGCCGACTATTATATTATATAATATATTATAATATATATATATATATATGTATGATATATATTATATATATATAAAGCTATTATATAATATATATATTATATATATATTTATATAGTATGGTAGTAGTAGTAAATATTAATATTATAATATATAATATTAATACATATATATATATATATTTAGTTATTTATATATAATTATATAATAGTTAATAATAAGTACCATCCCTATTATATAATATATATATATTATATATATAATATTATCATTTTATGCATTCAAATCCTGGTATTGACATTCATAGAAAAATCATTGTTATATATTATATTTCATGCCCGCCAAGTTTGCCCAAACAAAGTGCCCAATTTGAATGGTACTTTGACAAACCATTTGTTTCCTACCTATTTAATTACTTTATAGTTAAAAGTTATTTATTTTTTTGTTGTTTCTATAATGAGAGGAAAATATTTTTTTCTTATATAATTTTATAGCTTGTTCCCTTAAGGATATATTGTTTTAATAGTTGTAAAAAAAATACTAATAGAACTATATTTTAATCCTAGCAATGCACTGGTAGCAGAAAGATAAACGATGAAATTAGCACAGTTGGTTGAAGCAGTAGATTAAAGTGTCAGTTATCATTTAATTATAATTAAAATTTGTTAAAACACAATTGTAACCCTTTTAGTTTAACTATAGTGTAATATAGTCGTAGTTAAACCATTAGTAGTTTTAGTTCAAGATAATTAATAGTGACTTACTTAAAAGTGTTATATTTTATAAATATTCCCTTGAATCTATGATAAAATAATTGTTTTATGACAATATATATATATATATATATATATATATTTATTTATATATATATTTATTTATATCTATATATATATATATGATGTATATAATAAATTATTATATATAACATAATACCTATATATAATATATATATACTTATATATATATACTATATACTAATATATATTATATATATAATTCATATTTTTTTAATTTTAAAGAATTTTGCGAATTTTAAAACTTTTGCAAAGACTTCCGTGTTGCACTTTTCAGACCCAAATTCTTTTACGAGTCAAATATGCGAGATTATATGTACACATAAATATAAAATAAAATATAAAAAAATTATGATTTAATAATGCATATATGTATATATATACACTCAGTTAAAGTAGGAGGAGTCTGCCCGTTACTAGGCGGAGTTTGCTAATTGGCAAGAAGAGGCAGTTTGCCAAAGTTAATTATATTTTGCCAGCTGCTTTTTCTCGGGATTTCCCGATTCTCAGTTATTTGATATAGCTTTGCATATTTCAGATAAAGGAGAAAAAAGGATTATATTTGATAAGAAAGTTGATAAGAAAAGGAAGAGAATTTTTAAAGATAAGAGGAAGGGGGAGAGGGGGACGGAGTGACGAATTTTTGAGCACGAATTTACTACTCATTTTTATGAGATTTTTTTTTTTTTTTTTTGGGTGGTTGTTTATGTGAATTTTTAACTTGCAGTTTTAGTTTATTTTCTTATTAAAAATTTTTCCTTCCATTTTAAATTAAGGACAAATATGCCACTATACAGATTTATTATATAAACAAAATTATATACAGATATAGAAGAAAGAAAGAGTAAGAAGAAATATAGCAGCAGCAGGTGCAAAGAGTTGAGTTGAATAAACCTATGAATAGGAAAAAAAACTAAATTGGTTATTACTATTATTATTATGATATATGCATATGTATTATTATTATTACAGATGCTATTTCATATACAAGATATTATTGGTCAATTGCACTTGCATTTGGAGCATATATATATATATATAAATATGCCATATGTTGTCGTTATGTTATTATATATACATACATAAGTTATTACTATTATTATTACAGCAGTTATGTAAACATATGATAGCATACAGGCATATATTGAATACTATTATGTAGTACAGCAAAGATATTGGCTAGCATATATAAACATATACATATATATACATATATATATTATATACATATATATATTATTACATATATTAAGTTATATATATATATATTATTATAAGAGGTATACATATTATTATTATGTATATATATGTATAGTTGATAAATAAAGGTATATATATTATGTTGTTGAAGGGTTGGGTTATTACATATTATTATTGGGTTATTGCTGTTATGCTAAGGTTGGTTGCTGCTACAGTAAGGAGTATATATATATATATATATATATATTTATATATTGGCGTGTGTGTGTGTATGTGTATGTATGTGTGTTTGTGTTTTTCTGTGTTCGGTAGTCAGTTAGTTACTTAACCAGACATTCCTGACACTTCTAGAAAATAAAACTCTCCCCACTAGCATTCTCGTCACAGATACACTTTCTTAAGGCTATTGGCAACCCTGATCAAAATTTTAAAGCAATTTATTTTAATGCTTTCCCTCTAGCAACTCTATTTATTATTCACTTTGCAAATAAATAAATACATAAATAAATAAAATAAAAATAAAAAAATAAAAAATTAAAATCACATCTTTAAATTTGTCTTTCTTCCTCCTAATCAATCTGTTGGAACTTCAGTTAACACTTCCGTTGAAAATGTTATAATAAGTTTCTTCTTAATTCAGCCCTGGGGTAAGTTTGCAACTCTTTCTCTTCTCCTTTCACCTCTAAGTTGTACCACGTAATTTACCTGAGATTGCTTATGGTCGACTGCGCGGGGTCCTGAGTCCTGATATCTATGACCTTTGGGAAGGCAAATTTTCTGAATGGCATCCACCGACACAACTCCATCGCAGAGTATGGACACACTGTTCGTTGTAGCATCTTTTCATCTAGCTCTGTTCTGTAGAATTCACTTTTATTCTTCTATTTCCTGCAGAATATATATATTATTGAGCAGCAGCAGCGGGTTGCTGGCTGGCTGGCTGGTTGGGTTGCTGGCTGGCTGCTGGCTGGCTGGCTAAGGCTGGCTGGGCTGTTGCTACAGCAAGCAGCAGCAGCAAGATGCTGCTGCTGCTATGGCTACATATATGCGCATATGCTGGCTGCGCATATATATATATATATATATATCAGTGGTGCGAACTGTCGTGTTATAGAAATGTTTTTTTTTGTAGTTGATTTTAATAAACCTTTGGGAAATAACATTTATATTAATTATTAGTGGTAAATAAACGCAAGGCACAAAAACATTTGTCTACGTCCCTTCGACCCGTGAGTACTGGAAAAATAATAAAATATTTCTTCAAAATCATAATCTTATAAAAGCCTATAAAAAAGTTTAAAGAAACGAAGCATCTAAATAGATTTTTAAATTCGAAATTTGGAGACTTTATAACTTTTTTCCAGGGTTATTTTTCGAACTTTTTTTTAATCGTTTTTCTTTCTTTCTTTGGGAATCATTTCAAACATTTCATATAAGTGTCAAATTGATAATTATGTCCATAGACAAATGTTATAAATACGAAATTTGAATGCCTATTATTTTATAATGTTTACCACCAAAATTAATATATACATCATTTCCTAACGATCAAAAAAAAAAAAATAAATAAAAATAACCCATTCCAATAACACAAAACGACCCAGGGGTGAGACGGAGCCGGTTCAGCGAGCCGGTAATTAAAACTTTTCAGGATTGTGAACCGGCGGATAATTCTTATGATATTGCAGAAACCCGGTTGTAAAAATTTTTCCAACCATCACCACATATATATATTACTACTATTGAATAAAATTCACTTGAAGGATAAGATAAATTAAGTTAAATTATTATTATGTTATTAGTTATAAATATATTTACATACATAATATATGTTATATATATATATATATATATATATATATATATATATTATATATATATATATATATATATATATATTTATTTTATTTCTTTCTTTTCGAGTTTATGTACAGGACCCACCACGGACCACAAGGAAGCGGCCACATTGGGATAAATAATCAACTCCATGGGTGGGTCCTGGCTCATATTTATTTTAAATGTCGTAAAAGAAAATTTAGATAGCGGAATGAATATTCAATCAAAAATATATAAAAAAAATAAATAAAAAGATGTCACTACATTATATATAGTCCTAATATTACATAACAAAATTATGTGGTAAAGAATATTCAGTTCTTGGAGATAAAAGAAAGTAGGGTTACTGTGGGAGGATTCAGACAAGATATGGGATAACCTTTTAGAAGGTGTTATGAGCCATAGAGTAGGAAAATGACGACGGCGAATGGGGTGCAGTTGAGGACAATTAATGAGGATATAGTGAACAGATTGTGGGGTATGGCGACGGCAAAATTTGCAGATGATAGTTGGATTCCGTGACATGTAGTTGCTGTGAGTGATATTGGTGTGGCCAATGAGGAGGCGTGTAAGTATCACTTCGTGCAAGCGCTTTCATCGGTGAGAGGAAGACCACTCACTAATGTTAGGCTTTATATTTCTAAGTTTCGCCCCTCGTTGATCACTCGCCCAGCAGTCCTGCCAGTAAGACCGGAAGCCTTGTCGGAGCAACAGGATGGGCCAATCAGCCGAGAAAGTGACCATGTCGAATGGCATCCGAGAGGTTCCTAGAACAGCTCCCGAAAGAGGAGGCTGCCATTCTGGCCTCTCTCAGCTATTTCGTTGCCAGTTATCCCTACTTGAAAGGGGTTCAACATAGTGTAATTTGTTTCTTGAAGAGAGTGGAGTAGCCGAAAAAATCGTTTTTAGAATAGGGGTCATTAAGCGCCTGGAGGGCGATGAGAGAATCTGAATAAATGACTTAAGAGTGGTCTTGGTTAAGGAATAAAATTCGATAGAGGGAAATCATTATAGCCATTAATTATGCCGAAAAAATTGAAGCATAAGGGGGGTAGGGTATGGGAAAGGTTTCGGTCAGGAAAGACTGCAGACACACCCACAATGTCCCCTGCTTTAGATCCATCAGTAAATATCTAAAATATCTAAATAAATCCACCGTGAACTACGGAATAAGACAAGAATGATGCCTTTAAAAAGGCAGCTGGGTGGCTAAATTTGGAGAGAGAGAGGCTCAGGACCAAGCAGATGGTGGGAGCAGTATATATTTATATATATATATATTGTATATAGTCTTTTTGTATTACCTTCGTTTATTAAAGTAGTACATATTATTATATATATATATATATATATATATTATATATATATATATATATATCTATTAAGTTATTATTATATATACATATATTATATATATATATATATATTGGTTATTATATTAGGCTATTATATAATATATATATATTGTATGTAGGTATATATATATATATATATATATTACATATATATGTATATATATTATTATTATTATTATGCATATATATTATTGGTTGGCTGGTATATATATATATAATATATATATAGTCTTAAAAATTATTCCACGAATTTAGAAAAAATAAAATCATTTACAAATGTTATCCATAAGTCTATTGTTTTCTATAAAACATTCTCTCTTTTTAATAGAGGCAATATATACTTATAAATAGAACTAAAATTAAAAACTCTTAAATTTGTTATTACATAGTTATAGCATATTTGAAATATAAATTTCATGAATAATTAAAAATTTAAATAGCCTTTCGCAAATTTTTTTAAAAGATTATTTTTTTATTAATAATAACAGATATCTGTTTTGGGGATATAAAAAAGTGAGCTAAAATTATGTAACTATACACACACACACCAATAATAATAATACATAATAATAATAATAATAATAATAATAATAATAATAATAAATAATAATAATAATAATAATAATAATAATAATAATAATAATAATAAATGATAAGAAAATAATAATAATAATAATAATAATAATAATAATAATAATAATAATAATAATAATAATAATAATAATAATAATAATAATAATAATAATAATAATAATAATAATAATAATAATAATAATATAAATCGTTATGATAATAATAGTAATAATAATAATAATAATAATAATAATACACACACACACACACACACACACACACACACACACACACACACACACACACACACATCAATAATTATAATAATACTATTTATCACACACACACACACACACACATTAATAATAATATTAATAATAATAATAATAATAATAATAATCACACACACACACACACACACACACAATAATAATAATATTAACACACACACACACACACACACACACACACACACACACACACACACACAATAATAATAATAATAATAATATTAATAATAATAATAATAATAATAATAATAATAATAATAATAATAATAATAATAATGATAATAATAATAATAATAATAAGAATAATAATAATAATAATAATGATGATAATAATAATAAAAACGTGTCAAGTTTACATAAAGCCTCTAAAAAGGTCAGTTATGTCTGAGCAACATAAACTGTCCAACAGACATTTTCTCTTCTACTCCATGTATACAGTCAATAACACACACACACACAATATTGGCAGGTATATATATAAGAGTGGAGGTAGCAGGTGTTAAGGTTGTTATAGCAGAGTTATATATATGCTATATATATATATATATATATATATTATATAGGGTGGTTATATATATATAGCAGCAGGTTACAGCAGCAAAGAGAGCTTATATATAGCATATATATATATATATATATATATAAGCATTAAGTTAAGGCTGTTATTAGTATGGTAGAGCAGTGAAAGGTTATATATATATTATTTATTATATATATATATATATATATATATATATATATTGATATGTAAATAACCGCTTAAGTAATTTCACACTTGCTGGGATTGAACCTGGCCCTAGCAGATGACCGCGTGTTTGACAACCCATGCCACGGTGGATTATCGTAATACCTATCACACCCGCATGCAGAAGGATGAGCAGTTGCCTTTATCAATACAATATATTTCCCCGGTTTGATGAGTAATGCGCGGTACCCTGTTTAACCCTACGCCCGAGTAGGGACTGGAAGGCGTGTGGTTCCTGTTTGGCGGGTGATATATTCACTACAGGAACATTTCTCGCGATCTTCTTTTAGTCCATCGTGGCGTAGTTGTCAAGCACTTACGCGGTCATCTGCTAGCGCCCAGGTTCAACCGTGCAAGGTGAAATTACTTAAGGGGTTAGTTTTATCAATACCCATCACAGTGTGAGGCAGTAGCGATGAGCAAGTTATCTTATCTAATAGGAAGTATAGAGTATAGAAAGGCGGTATATAGTAAAGTATATATATATATATATATAGTATATAAAGAAAATTAAAGGTTATAAGTATATATATATGGTGATATATATAAAAGTATATATATATATATATATATATATATATGCCGGATGTTGCAGATATGTGCCAGCGTCAATGGAGTCTTCATATCTTTCTACTTCATGAATTCAACTTTCTTGCCAACCTAACGATTAATCTCATCCTGTGTTCTTTATTTAACTTTAAACTCGACTCACTATCCTAAATTCTTGACTATCTAAAACTTCAAAATATAAAATTTTATCGTTTTCATTCTCCGAAATGATCATTGTTTCGATGGGATTTTATATCCCGGGGGGGAGGAGAGGGGGTTATTTATACAGCTTCTTTTCAATGAATATTTTTTTTTAGGATTTTTTTCTCTTTATTTGTTCTTCCATTCTCTCTCTCTCTCTCTCTCTCTCTCTCTCTCTCTCCTCTCTCTCTCTCTCTCTCTCTCTCTCTCTCTCTCTCTCTCTCTCTCTCTCTCTCTCTCTCTCTCTCTCTCTCTCTCTCTCTCTCTTCTCCAACTATTTCTATCTCTCTCTCTCTCTCTCTCTCTCTCTCTCTCTCTCTCTCTCTCTCACTGACAAACCACCAATTGAACTGTTGCATCACTTCTTTCAAGGACATAGCTAGGGTTTGAAACTATCAAAAAGGTTTTGATTTCTAGACTTTTAATTTGCTTTGAATGTTATTTTTTTTATTATTCTTATCAGTATATATATATATAGCAGCGAGTGTATATATATATATATATAGAGCAGTTATATATATATTATATATACATATATATATAGTGAGTAAAGGTATGGTTATTAAGGGCTATATATAGTTAGTATATAACTTATGGAAACATATGCTATATATATTATAAAGAAGAAGAAGAGTTATATAAGTTACAGTTGGGTTACATATTAGTTATTATTATTGGTTATATATATATAAGTATATCTAAATATATATACAATATTAAGGTATTTGAATGTATATATATGTTATATATATATATATATATATATATATATATATATATATATTAATGGAAATGAGGAAAACGTATTTGTGGTTCTTTTAAGATTTATTAGGTTTAGTGTCTGCTGAAAGCCCAAAAGAAAAATCTCTAGCTGTGGCATTACAAAGAAATTTGAAATAAATAATTACTTCCAGACTGGATAAAGACATGATAATGCACTAACAGTGAAGAAATTTTTTAGCAATGTTCAAGCTGTCGAAAATATTCATCTGGAGAAAATCAAATCATAAAGTTATACGAAATGCGAAACAATGTAAGTTAAAGTAACGATGGATGGTTATGATTTAGAGAGATTTTAAAAGCAATTGTTGAAGCCTTAGAGAAGCTTGTACATTGCAGTCACCGCCATCAACGACAGCAGCTAATCTTAATCATCTTGAAAATGTGATCGTCGTTTTGAATGATTTTCGCACAAACATCGCTGAAATATTTTCAAACATTTTGGAAGTTGCAGCAGAACTTCTGCTTTCTGTTTATGATGGAAGAATTCCCCATGTTAAAATCATTGTTGAAAAGTCATAAAGTAATTGGAGTTCCATTTCTTGATGATTTTTCTAATCAGTCACAGAGCAAGATCGTCAACCATAGATCCATATTGACGAATTCTATAGTATAACCATTCCATCGATATTTAACAAAAATTTTACAACTTTGTAAATAAATTTGATCCTCACAGTAATATTTGAATTGGTATTTTAGCATTTATCTCCCTCATAACGTGCACACCATATATATATATATTATTATTGGCTGATAAGCAGCATATGCATATATATATATTTAAGGTTATGCATATAATATACAAGGCTAGTGTTGTTAAGGCTATTAAGGTTACTAAGGTTATTGGTTGCTATATACATATATGTAATATATAAGGTTGGTTAAGGCAAGGGGTTAAGCTGGCTATATATATATAGCTGCTGGTTGGTTAGCATAGCAGCCAGCAAGATATATATATATATATATATATATATATATATATATATATATATATATATATATATATATATCAACTCTCCGAAGGATCAAAGCATACTTTCTCAATTCTACGGGAGAGGAAAGACTAAAAAAGAAATAGCTTTAATGAGTGTTCATCGAAGCTACCCAAAATAAACAGAGAATGTTATCAATCATTTTGTTGTTGAGAGATAAGAGTAATGATTATATATATATATATGGAGCAGCAGCAGCAGCAGCACAGCTGAGCATACATATATGCGGCATAGCAGTAAGTCACAGGTATATATACATACACATAAGTTAAGGTTATTTAAGTTATATATATATATATATATTATTATATGGAGTATAAGTATATTATACAGCAATATATAAGTTATATATATATATATATATATATATATATATATATATATATATATATATATATATAAAAGGTTATTATATATGTATATATATAAGGTTAATATGCATATAGGGACCTTATCTGTTTTACGACCTCGTCAGTTTTGAATTTTTTTTTTGTTTTTTTTGAATATATTTCTAGTATAAGATCCTAACAATCAATGGTAATGACATGATTCAAAAATATATAGGACCTTTTCAGTTTTATGAACTCGGTCAGTTTTAATTTTTTTTTTTTTTTGCTTTTTTTTTTAACATATTGCTAGGATATGATGATGCTAAAAATGAATTTAAGTGGTCATGGATATAATTCTTTTCAAAATATTATTTTAATAATTTTTAAAAAAATTATTTTTTAGTAATATTTTGTTTTTTATTTTTTTGGGGTGTTTTCAAACTAAAGGAATACCCAAGGTTAAACCGCAAAGATGGAAGTAGTCAGGGTCTCTCGGCCTTCCAAAGGAACGACAGGGTGGGGACCATTTCCTTCTCCGGGAGGTGCCTCCGAACCCCCGTTTCAGATGAGTCAAGCCCTCCCGTCCCTGCTGGGGTATGGAAAACGTCTCCCCTGTGTTCCCCGTCGGCTCTGTTTGAGCCCCTAATATATACATATAGTTTTTTTTACATTTTTGTTTGTTTTTGTTATAAGCAGATTCCAAATATGTAATTAGTTTCTCTGTAAAGTGCTGTACTTTTCGAGATATTTCATTTTAGTAACATTTATCATAAATGTGATTTAAAAATTTCATTAAATATTTCGAACATTTGAATCATGTCCGTTACCACTGAAAATTCATGTTAGTATCATATACTAGCACATATTAAAAAAAAAAAAAAATCAAATCCTGACGGAGTCGTAAAACAGAATAGATCTATATATATATATATATGAGCAGCAGTTGAGCAGCAGCATATATATATATATATTGGTTATATATATATATATATATATATATATATATATTATGTTATATATATATATATATATATATATATATATATTATATATTACATATATTAACTATCTCATTAATTTTGAAACTGCTACTCTCATATTACATCATAATTTATATTATCTTATTTAAATATATATATTATAGTATATGTTATATATATATTGTTATATGAGCAGTTATATATATATATATATATAAATATATATATATATATTAGAGCATATATTGGCATATTATTAGACTTTTTTGTATGTTTGATTGTAAATAATAATATAGTAAGATACATATATATAATATATATATTATTATTATTATTGGGTTGGTTGGTTGCTAGAAACCATCATATATATATTATACTGGCTGGTTGCAGGTAGTGAGAGTTATTGCTATGTTATTAAGTTATATGTTATTATATATATTAAGGCTGTCTATACATATATTAAAGTTATATGCCAGCATACATATATTACTATTATTGAGAAAGAAACAGCATATAAATGATGGGTTACTGGCGCTGGCTGGCTGGGCTGGCTGGTTGGTTGGCTGGCTACAGCAGCAGCGGGAAAGGCGCTATGGCTGCTAAGGCTGGTTATGCTAGTTGCCATATATTAGCGCTATATAAGATAGTACATACACATGTATGGGCTATTGTGGCGTTATTGGCTACATAAGGCTGTTGGTTGCTGCTGTTATATTATGTTGTTATTTATATACATATACATATATTATACATTATGTATATAAAGATATATTATATGAGTTGTTATTGTTATTGGTTGCTATTAAAATTAAAAGAAATAATTATCAAGTTATTAGTTACTAGTATAGCATTTATATATATATATATATATATATATATGCTCGTCAAAAATTCAACGCCCGCACCACTGGCTCACATGACGTTAACAGGTTACAGAGAGGACCAAAACGCTGTGTGCCTTTATCATGAAAATAACAAATCATCGGGAACACATTAAACAGTGGTAAAATTGTCGAGGGCCCTAAGTTCGTGATGGTGTTACACGCCTGCCAATAACGTGTGTGTCTACTCCTCTGGCACGGATGGATGATGCCTGGGCCCCGTCGTGCATGCTCAATTAGGTGACGAATGTCCTCCATGGAAATCTGATCCCAGACGAGACGCAACGTCTGTCGCAGCGCCTGGAGGATTCCTGGCTGTGGTTGCAGCTGAGTTGTCGCAGCCGTCGTTTCAACATGTCCCACAAATGTTTCATTGGGTTTAGGTCGGGACTGTATGCTGGCCAATCCAATGTCCTGACTTAGACCGTCGTTAGGTAGTCGGACAGACACTATCTGGACTTGTGTGGTCTTGGGTTGTCACATTAGACGAATCCGTCGATGGGACATACGGCACCACATACGGATCAAGGATGTCTGCAATGTACCTTGCGGTGGTTAGTCAACCGCTATCTAGAACGTGCAACTTTGTACGACCTGTTAAAGATATGCCTCTCCAGACCATGAGAGATCCACCTCCAAATGGCAAAACCTTCCAAATATTACATTGCGAGTACCTCTCATTAGGTCGTCAATAGGCTCTGGATCGCAGATCGGAGGTGTAGAGACTGACCCTGGACTCATCCTGCTAAGCACATTCACCCAATTGCCGACGGTCCAATGTAAATGTTCCCGGGCAAATGATAATTAATCGGTCCCGTCGATGTTCCCTGGTGTATTGTGGTCCTACAGTCAGTCTCCGTTGCTGCAAATTTTGTTTCGCGAGGCGTCGATGTCATTGTATTATCACTCACGTTGGTCCCATGGACCTCCTGCAGTTGTATAAGAAGGTACCGTACCTTGGTGTTGTATGGCGGTCTTTTATGGCCAGCATAAGCATAAAACGGTCTTCAACGCCAGTCGTGACACGTGGCCTGCCCTGGCCCTCTGCCATAAGTGCTCCTGGGTGTCGC
Organism: Trachelipus rathkii; assembly: GCA_015478945.1. NCBI lineage: Eukaryota > Metazoa > Arthropoda > Malacostraca > Isopoda > Trachelipodidae > Trachelipus > Trachelipus rathkii. The sequence continues at coordinate 5,443 of JABUQX010106632.1, read as the reverse complement.
GGTACAACAAAGACCCGCCAATGGTTGTGCACATCAACCCGGTACCCCGCATTATCGGAGGGTGGTAACCGGTATGCAATCATCACGAAAGAACGATAAACTTATGGTTGTAAGTCGTGACTGAATTCTCACACCTGAATGGATTCACTGTACTCAACATGCCCCACCATAATCTTCCCCCAATCGATAAAGCGATGGCGGACCTTATACACCCACATACACAGCGTTCTGGTCCTTTCTGTTACCTGTTAACGTCATATGAGCCAGTGGTGCGTTAATTTTGGACGAGTAGTATATCTATCTATCTATCTATGTATGCATGTTTGTATCTATCTATCTATCTATCTATCTATCTATCTATCTATCTATTTCATATCTATTTCATTCATTCATCTATCTACCATTCTAATTCTATCTCATTCATTCATACCTTGTTCATCTAT
>JABUQX010106632.1:0-2500 GCA_015478945.1 Trachelipus rathkii | reverse complement strand
TAATAATTGAATTATCATCACTATGATTTAAAATACTGTTTTCCACACTCACAATTACTGAATAAATTTTATTACTACCCCCAAGTTCTGATGATGACCTTAGCCCGAGATCGAAACGTCGATCATATTTTATTTTGAATAATATTTGTGAATGCCTGCGGCAGTTATCTCTACCTTATTTGTCATTCATTTGTAGTCATCAGGGAGCAAAATATTTCATCGTTATATATAAAGAGTAGTATAGTATATATATATATATATTGGGTTATATACAAAGAAGTAAAGAGTATATAGCATATAGCAGCATATATTTATACTATAGTTGGTTACTATGCTATTAAGGCTATATAATATTACAGCAAGTGGTATATATATATACATATACAAGAAGGTTGCTAAGGTTGTTGCGCAGCATATAGTTGGCTGCTGGTATATATATATTATTATTATGCTCATATTATTATATTAGTTATTATTATTATATATATATATGTTATTATTGTTACATATATTATTGCTGGCTGGCTGGTTATTACAGCATATTAAGTTATTGATACAGCGGCAGGTGGCTACATTGGCTGCTATATTGCTGGGTTGTTAACAGCTGGAAGAGTTGGCTACACTATGCCATATATAAATACAGTATACAGCTATTACTACATACACATATACATACTAAGGTTATTGCTATTGTTACTATATATATATATAAGGCTAATAGCTGTTGCTGTTGGCTGGCTAAGGTTGGCTACGTTGCTGCTGCATACATACAGTTACTATGGTTAGCACATGTACATACATACGCTAGTTGCTGGTACGAGCGGCGTGCTATTGGCTGGGCAGTTATGGCTGGCGCTTTATGATATAGCTAGCATACATAAGTTACATATATATGTTATTAAGTATTATAATATTTATACAAGTTACTACATATACAGCATATATATTCTGTATAATATACTATGTATAGTTATTGGTTATTAAGCATGTAAAAAAAATATTATATATATATATAATATGTATTATATTATTATTATTATATACATACATATTTACATATATATATATAGATATATAAAGAAGTATAGCAGATCTTCTAGGAAAAGAAAAGAGCTAGATATATAGCAAGGTTGGTTATATAATATATAAGTATATATATAAGTATATAAGGTGCTATATATATATATAGTTAGTTATTATATATATATTGAATGTGAAATAGCCTCCCGGGGCTTGGCCTCGTCCTGCTCGGACGTTAAACGAGCACACCTCCTCTTGATTAGAGCTCTGCCCGTGAGTGATGGTGTTTATCTCGTAATATATATATATATATATAAGGTTAGTTATGGCAGGTATGTTATATAGCATATATATATATATATATATATATATATTTATGTGGAAAAAGTTTGACATAATTAGTGTCAGTTTTTTTAAATAGAGGTAAAATTCCTCCCCAATTGAGAGTGGAAACCAAATTTTGCTTATTATTTTCTTATTTTTTCTGATAAATTTCTCCATACTGGTTTGACTACGTACAATACATTGTAATTTCACAATTACGTTAAGTGAGGTTATGATACGTTGAATAAGGTTATGTTGAGTTACGTTAGTTTAAGTAGATTTAAACTTTTTTTTCTCTTTAACACTCATACACCCTCGGAGTCCACATGTTTTTATAATATTTTCAACAAATAAAATTATGTTCTTGCATAAAATTAATAGCACGTTCCCATCCTCTGTTATAATATTATAACTCCTCCTCTAACTTCACTTTCAACACATAATATTTCTTGAATTAGCTTCTTCCATTAAACCGTTTGAAGCAACTGGCAACTTTTTAATCTTTATGCTTATTGGTTAAAAAAAAAAAAGAAGAATACCTTCTAAAGTGGGGTAAATACGAAATTTTAATAAATATACCTTTTCGGAAAGATCCTTACTAAATAGCCATTACAGGCAGGCAGGCAGTGGCAGCAGGGCAGCAGTGGCAGCGGCAGGTGCAGGCAGCAGCAGCAGCAGGGAGGCGCAGCAGTGCGGCAGCAGGTGCAAGTTGGCTGCTAGCTATGCTGGTTGTTATATATATATATATATATATATATATATATAACGTTGAAAAAAACAAAACATATCAAAGGAAAAGTTTCCTTGAGAAAAGCGTTGATTCTTGACAAAAATAGACCAATAGTTTTCAATTATTATTATTTATTATTACTATTATTATTATTATTATTATTGCTATTATTATTATTATTATATTATTAATATTATTATTAAATATTATTATTATTATTATTATTATTATTATTAGAGTTATTATTTATAATAATATTATTAAGTTATTATTATTATTATTATTATTATTATTATTATTATTATTATTATTATTATTATTATTATTATTATTATTATTATTATTATTGAAGTTATGAACAACGCGAAAGCGTTCCACGATAATGCGAAAACGGTTAAACACCCGTACTTCCAACTGAACGAAGTA